>PVKM010000593.1:0-101231 GCA_004027735.1 Carollia perspicillata
CCATCTTGGACCCCCTCGACACTACTGGGTTTTATTTTGGATGTGGTTTTGGATTATTCAGGATATAAAAATGCAGAGAATCAGGAATGGAGTGAAATTTTTCCTTCCAGCATATAGGACTTCCTTTTGGTCACCTCCCCATAGCACTACTTTCAATGGGCTACCTTCTTAACCTACTCAAACTTCTTGAACTGGCTGTTATGTGCAGGTGTGGGGCAGATACCAGGAACAATATTGAGTTCTCCCCACCACATATTTGTCAATTTCTATTGTCAATTTTAGGTACAGTCTTCAAATGCCCCTTATGGGTCACAGGCTATGACTACTGTGTCCTTAGGAAATTGTGTTCATGCAAATGAACAAAGGGTAGTAATGAAGGGTGATATTGAGATGAAATTTAATTATAAATAGAAATGTATTTTTCTGTGGAACCACTGTAAATTTGAACTAAAATTCCTCAGGAAAACAGACAAACACAAACTTTCCTCAGAGCTCCTCCCCACAACAGTTAGGATTAGCTTCAGCTGTATGTAACAGAATACCCAAACAAGAGCATAAAAAAATCACAGTGAAACAATAAAAGTTCAAGGTCTATTTCTTCTTTATGTAGAAGGCAGTTGTATGAAGTTATCAGGGGTCATGGGCTCCTGCTACCTTGATGCTCAGCTATGCTCAGCAGGTGGTTTTCACTGAAATGGCTACTCAAGCTCCAGTCATCACATCTACCTTTTAGCTGGCAGAAAAGTGGAATGGTTAAAGAAGGGTATGTTCTTTTCTTATTAGAACCAATCCTGGAAGTTTCCCAGGACTCTTCAGCTTATACCCCATTGACTGAAGTTGCAATAGTGAGGCTGAGAAGTGTTGTGTTTGTTCTAGATGGCCCTGCACCTAGCTAAAATGGAGCATTTTGTTACTAAGAAAGAAGAGGAGAATGGATATCAAGAAATAATTAACAGTCTTTGTCACATACTGCTTGTCTTTTATTAAGGGCAAAGCAAACAAACCTCCAGCAGAGGTGGTCTTATAAGTTTTCTGTGTTTCAAAAGAAGTGAAAACCTGTTCTCTTTTATTGTCTCTCTCCAGATTCTCTCCAAGTCACCTCTCCTTTTCTGCCTCCTTTCCCAGGGCCCTGACCTCAAGGAGCAACTGTGGCCACAGACCACTCTGTAGGACTTATCAGGAAAAACTGTGACAGTCTTTCTAGAAAATTACTTAAGTGTCTTTCATGGTTATTTCCATCATTCATTGTCTTTGAGCATTTTTACAACTCTGTAAGTTGTTGGAAAGTGATATTAATGCAAATTAGTTGTGTCTGGTTGAATGCAATTGATTGTTGACTCATTTTATATGTATTTTTAATTTCCTTTCAGCATTTCTTATCTGCCTACATACGTGTGGTATTTACTGGTTCCCTCATAAATTCATGAGTTAAATAAAATCTTTGATATATTTTCATTTTGTGTGTATAAGAGTCATTTTTATACTTTTTTTAAAAAAATTATCCTTTAAAAGATACTTGGGCCTAGTTCTATACCCAGTGTTTTTGTATACACTGATGTTATTAATATTCTTCACCTCCGCCAAACCTATGCCTTAGGGGTCTTTCATGCACTTTGTCATACTTTTAGGAAACAACCTAAAAGGAAACATCAATAGTAATAGCAATGGCAACACCATTTACTGGGTGTTAATTAGCCAGACAGCATGCACACCTGACCCATTTAACCTTCCTTACCTCACCCTGCTGAAATGAATATTATTATACCCATTTTACAAGTGTGAAAGATGAGATTTGGAGAGATTACAGATCCTTCCCAAATTCCACCTAACAAGTGGAATTTAGCTAACAAGTGGCAACCAAGTGGCAAAGACTGGATCTGAGCTCAGGTTCAACTTCAAGGCAGTATTTATTTCTCAGTGTTTGGAGCTCAAAGAGTTAATGGTCTGAAGTGGCCACTGTCCTGTCCCTTTCAGGGACATATGTATATTAACAGAAAATTTAGAGACCCAAACTTTAACACAAAGGGATGAATCCATAAGTGGGATTTCAGAATTTTTGATGCTATTGATGCTGAGATACTTCCTCAGGGGACAATTTCAGTCATTAGGTAGTAGTAAAACTAACTCTGCTTAGGAAGCAGTGACTACTGGGGGAGGGCCCTGGGGGCTAGAAACCTGGCTTCTAGTCCCAACTCTCATACTGACTAACTATGGGGCATACAAAAATAGGGTTAGGAAAGTCTTCATTGCTCACTACGCACATCACAGATGAAGAAGCTGAAGGCTAAAGACCCATCTCTGACTTTCAGGGCATCTGCTTGCTAAAACAGCATGTGGAATGAAAAGGATTCAGATGGCAGTGATGAGGATGCAAGGAGGCACAGTCAAAACAATGGGAAATGTCTGTACAATGGGAAATGTCTGTGATTTGAATTAGAAGACCAAAGTCTAAGAGCTGATTCTGCTGTGTGTTGTTACATGTTACTTTGGCTCTTTTCACCCTAGGGGTCTCATCTTTAAAATCAGAGATATATGATTTCTTGAATCTTCTTAGCCCTAAAAGTCTTTGACTCTCTGATGTGAATGCATTGCACAGTTTATTACAGTTAGTTAACTATAAATTTTATTACCTGTGAAGAAAAGCCAAATGTTTCCTTTGTCCTTTGAGTTTTCACATAATTACCTTATTTAATCCTTTCAACAATTTCTGAAGTTGGTCAGGATATTCCCATTTTAGAGATAAAGAGACTAAGGCCAAGAGGGGTTCAATAATCTACTCAAATGCCATGTTTGATTTCAAGATCCCTACAAGTTGATTTATGGAGGTAGCTCCTGAACACTTTGGTAAGTCAGAGGGCTTGGGGCCTTAGGGAAGTGCCAAGACCACAACACTAATCAAGCAGTTAATCATGCTTTCTAAATGTGGTTTTAGTAACTTACAAGTCAAAACATTTGAAAGAAATATTGGAAATAATTCTCTAGCTGGGAAGGTAATAGTTGGCTTCATCTTGAATATTGACATTAATAAATCCTACCTTGCAAGGGTGTTGGAGGATTTAAAAAGTTAATGCATCAAAAAATCTAGGATCCTGCTAGCCACACATTGGACCCACCCAAAGACTAGCTGACATTACTATTAATATTATTGCTGTTGTGCTGTTGGTACTACTATTCACTCATCTTGAAATGTTACAGAACAGACCCAGGGAGGGGAGAATGATATACTATTACTGAATGAAACTCCCCTTGTGCTCCGGGGGTCCCACCCATACTAGGTTCACCTTGCCTGACACCAGGAAAAGATGTCTCCCAATGCCAGAGATTGGTGAAAATGAAAGGGATTATTTATTTAAAAGTTGTTCATTCTTACAGTAATGACTTAATAACTCCATTAAAAATACTGAAGTCCTTTAGAATACCCACAAACACACAGTCCTTAATTCTCCCCTTTGCCAAGTCTGGGGTACCATATCTCAGGAAAAGAAATGGAAGTCAGTGGTTCAGGCAGCCCCGCAGTTCTTGCACCATCAACTGTGTCACTGCTGCATTTTCCAGTTAATCCAAAACCATGTGGCACCTTCTCGTGGCCCACCAGCAAAAATCCTTTCACCCCTTTTCTTCCAGGCAAAGTCTCTCCTGCTTCTTAAGCCATGTGGCAAAAAGGGCACACCGTAAAGCTGCAGGGTCCCAACTTTTGCCAAAGCCGCGTGGTCCCCAAAAGAAAACATGGCTGCTGTGCCTGAGTTTGAATCCCAGTGCCAATTTTCCTCTGCAGCCCCATTTCTGACTCCTCCCACAATCAGTTACACTTGCCAGCACTCCTGTATTCTTCCAGTTTTACTGGGGTGCCTGCCATAGTAAGTCTGGGCAGGTGTGACCCCATGGTGTGGAGCCAATCATCTGCAAGCTTTTATGCAGGTGCTGTACCCAGAGGGAGTTGCCTCCCAGTTATATCATGGGTTGAATTCACTCTCATCCCCCTGGCTCAAAGCATGGCCACAACTATTTAATATATCTATGAAACTAGTTAAAGGTTATAGATATGTTAAATGACCATTCTAGAGGTTATCTGCAAGACTGTTGCTATTCAAAACAACTCTCAATGGTCCTGCTCCATGAGTCCTATCCTCTAGCTCAGACTTGTGGGGGTAAGGACATCATATATATATGTGTGTGTATATATATATATATATATATACACACACACATACACATATATACATACATACATATATACATACATACATATATACATACATATATATATATATATATATATATATATATATATATATATATATATATATATATATATATATATATAATATTTCCTGGACAGCCTGAGTTCTGGACCCCAACTACAAATCCCCATTTGCCCCCGCCTTGGCTGCACCTTGTTACAGACAGAGATCTGCTCATGAGACCTATCAATAGTTGGCTGCCTTTGCCAATAAGCATTCAATTCCAGAATTCTGTATCAATACAAAAACCCTATGAATATAACTCACTTATCTCTAATTTAAAATCAAGTAAACTTTCTCTGATGGAAAGCAATCACCTAATAGCATAGAGAAAACAAACACAATCATTGACTTGGGAAAGAGGCTCATCTGTCTCTTTAATCTAAGCTGTTGGATTTGATGGAGTGTTTTCAGCCTGCAAAACTTCACAGAACCATAGAGATTTTTTAAAACTTCCTTCCTTCCTTTTTTAGCATGAAATGAATACATCCACATGGTAAATATTTCAAGTCAAACATAACTTTTATAAAATGAAAATTGCTGCGTAGACTATTTTTTCTCTACTCCTACTCCACCCTTCAGAAGTAACCCTGTTAGTCATTTTTGGAATCCATCTAAACATTTTTGGTACACATATATGTATACTTATACCTATATATCCTTTGGAAAAAAAAAAAAACCTCTAGTAGGATTGTATTATTTTGTACCTTCCTTTCCCCTTAATAATGTGTCATAGAAATTATTCTACAACAGTACATCTTTACACACTTTGTTCTTTTAAAATTTTTTAATTTTAATTTTAATTTTTAATTTCAGGGAGAGGGGAAGGGAGGGAGAAAGAGAGGGGGAGAAACACCAATGTGAGAAACATCAACTGCTTGCTTTCCATTCGTTCCCCAGGCTGGCACTGAAGCAGCAACCCAGACATGTGTCCTGACTGGGAATTGAACCAGGGGCCTTTCAGTTTGTGGAACAATGCCCAATCAAGTGAGCCACGGGACCCAGGGCTACTTCGTTCTTTTTAAAAGTGACATAGTATTCTAGATATGAATACACCATAATTTATTTAATCTTTCCCTTAGTGATTGTTACTTAGGTTATCTTCCCTTTTTCTGCTACTTCAAATTAAACAAAAATAAAAAGCCCTGTAATGTATTTGCATAGTTGTGGGAGTATCACTAGGAGTGCATGTGTACTCATAATTGAGTGGCCAATAATTATTGGATGGGTTAGGGGCTTGAAGTTCCCCAAAGGACCAACTGTGAATATTTAACACAATGTTTATATGAGGTTTTTCCAGAAAAAGGCAAGCCATTGTTAATATAACAAGAACAGTTTGTACAGTTTGAACAGTTTGTAATTGATGTAATGTGGCAGTCAAGGAGAGAAGACTGGAATTTGCATGCATGAACAATGATGACTTCACTGATCTAGTCAGTGGGGGTGGTAGATGCTGTTGAGTGAGCATGTGTACTGTGTGGCCCTCACATTCAAAATGACTGAACAAGTAGAACACAAATCTGCATCAAATTTTGTGTTAAGTTTGAACATTCCTCTGAGGAAACTATTCAGATGATCCAGAAGGCTGCAGCTATGGGCAACTGGTGATTGGCAACTTCATCATGACAACATGCCTGCTCATGCATCACATCTCATGCAGAGATTTTTGGCAAAACATCAAATCACCGAGGTGACTTGGACCTCCTATAGCCAAGATTTGGCACCTTGCCACTTCTGGCTTTTCCCAAAATTAAAATTACCTTTGGCAAGGAAGAGATTTCAGACCATTGATGAGATTCTGAAAAATACAACAGGGCAGCTGATGGCTATTGGGAGAACTGGGTGAGGTCCCACGGTGCCTATTTTGAATGGGACTGAGGTGTCATTGTCCTATGTACAATGTTTCTTGTATCTTGTATCTTCTTCAACAAATGTCTGTATTTCTCATAGTACATGGCTGGATGCCTTCTGGACAAACCTCGTACCTTGACCAAATGTAGTGACTAATGGAGGGAATATTAAAGATTACTTTACTTCTCTAATTAACATGAAAATATTTATCAGGCTCTTCCCCAAATGGATTATCTCATTAAGCCAATGTGGGTCACAACATTATAGTAAAACAAAAGAAAAGATTTGAAAGGGCTCTTGTAATGTCAAAAGTTCTATACAGGTGACAAGTCCTGTTCTGATCAACATTATGGTTCTGTTTACTAGGATATGCAATCGAAGTGGGGTTCACCAGGGCCCCAAAGCCAAGTTCTATCTGCTTCATTTCTCTCCCTCAAACTTCTAATCATTATTTATTGAACACGCTCAATTTTTATTTCACTACTGTTCTAGTTTCTTACACACCCTTCTCTTTCCCACTACTTTCTTTCAACATGCCTTCACATTTAACAGTAAGGAAGCCCTTACTATGTGCTAGGCATTGTGTTAAGAGCCTTAAGAATATTTTCTCATGTAATCTTCTCAACAGTTCTGTGAAATAGGTATCACACTCTTCCTTTTATAGGATGAGAATAAGGAAACTGAGGATCATAGAGGTTAAGCAATGTGCTCAAGATCATACAGCCTGTATTTGGTGAGTTAGAATTGACACCTAGATCTAATGAACCTCAAAGGATAGGCCTTTACTTCTATGTCAGCTGCCTACAATCTAGTTTCTGTTAAAACTCATTTCTCCCTCTCCAGGTGACTGCTAGATAAGGGTCTATAAAATCTAAATTGAATACAACACTTTTCTACCCCAAAGCCTACAAAGACCTACTTCTCAAAGACTTTTAATCTTCTCATTGAAATGGAAACATTAACCTTTGAACTTAGAACCATACTTAAATTTCTGGAAAAATTGCTTACATGTGTTTGCCCCTCTGTAGTTACAATAGAAATAGTTTATGCAGGAGAGTCAGAATGAGATATTTATTTGTTTGTTTGTTTGTTTATTTATTTATTTATTTATAATACTCATTCAAGGTTATTTTCATTTATTTGAGAAAGAGAAGGAAACATTGATGTGAGAGAGAAACATCGACTGGTTGCCTTCTGTATTCCTGTATGCACCCTGACCAGGAATCAAACCTGAAACTTTTGGGGGTACTGGATGATGTACCAATCAATTGGGCCACCTGATCAGCTGAGGAAGAATGATATGTTTAGAGTCACACTGACCTGAACTCCCATCCCTACTCTACTACTTAGTTGTGTATGACCTTGGGCAAATGAGGTAACCTCTTTAAACCCCAATTTCCTCATCTGTAAAATGGAGATACATGTATTATTTTGAAACCTCACAACACCACTGGCTATATAAAGGGCCAAGAAACTATTTTTATTACCTATAATTTGTACCTAGCTCAGTATTCTGCACTTAATGAATGATCAAGGACAGCTACTTGAATGAATGAATTGAATGAAAGTTTTATTAGGTAGACTTTGGCAAAGAACCAACTTGAGAACTGGGGGATGATGTGTGTTTGTCAGCTAGAGGGACTGTGATTAGGAGAAAGATGTGGAAAAGAGGGGAGTCCCTGAGAAAACGTATGTTTCAATAGAAACTCCGTCAAAGATTGTGTCTGACCCTCAGTGAAGAGGCCAGAAATGTGAGAAAAAGCCATTGATACATGAGGTCTCTCTGGAAAAAGTCCAACCATTGTTAGCATAATGAGAATGGTTTGTGTGACATCGATGTGACTTGGTAGCTAAGGAGAGTGGACTAGAATGCACATGCATAAACAATGATGACTTCACTGTACTAGTCAGTGGGATTGGTAGACACCATTGAGTGAGCATGTGTACTATGTGGCCATCACATTCAAAATGACTGAGCTAGTAGAGCAATGAATCTACTTTGAATTTTGCTTTAAGCTTTAACATTCCTCTTTGGAAACTATTTGGATGATTCAGAAGGCTTTCAGGGATGATGAAATTAATGCAGCACAAATAAAAGTGTGGCACAAATGCTTCAAAGATGGTTGAGAATCCATTGAGAGTGATCCACTTTCTGGAAGGCCAGCAAAAAGCAGGACACCTGAAAATGTTGAATGCATACAGGCTGCAATCAACAAAGATCAGAGAACTGTGTGATATCCTGGGGCCCCTACTTTGCAGAGGACTGAAGTGTTATTGCCCTGTATACAATGTTTCTTGTATTTTGTATCTTTTTTAATAAGTGTCTCTCTATTTTTCATATTACATGGCTGGATACCTTATGGACAGACCTCATACTTAGTGTCCTTTTTCCATCATATAGTACTTGGGCTAATTTCTTTGTACTGATCAGACGAATAAAGGGAGACACAATTTACATTCTGCAATTCCCAGGATGCAGAACATGCACAGCTAAAGTCTCAACATTATGGAGTATTTGAGTTTGACATCCTCAAGAAGGAGTAGACTTTACTATTTAGAGGATTTTGATTGATGTTCACTCTAATTTCTTTATGTTCTCTGAAGCTCCTTTTTGCTCACCTGAGAACATGTTTACAGTAGTTTTAGATTGAACATTTAAAAGTCACATGGCTAAAGATTTGATGCTTTATGATATTAGATGGAAAAGAAAAACAAAATACCCTTGGAAAATACATTTCTACCAATGTAATATTAAAAATTATTCTTTTTGTTGTTATTCCACAGCTAGTTCAGTTGAATGTTTGCAAAAACTTTAGCTTCTCTAGATTGCTTGTTTAGATTTTTGACTGTAAATCAGTGTAAAATGGAGTGAGAGACGATATGACTTAGGGAAATAAGGTAGAGTGGTAAAATAATAAAACAATGATTATTAAAATATATAAGTATGTTTAAATTCAAATGGTATTTTAGAGATAAGTAAATTTAAGCATATAAGGAATAAAACATACATGTGCAAAAAAGCAAAAGTCCAAGGATAGTGAAGAAATAGATCAGTTCATTTAATAGCCATTGGTGTAAATGTTTTGTTCTTTGTGAAACACAAAAGCGTGGTATGTTTTGTTCAATATTGGAAGAAAACCAAAAGGCACTAGGGTGGTTCCCCTCAAGGAAGGACTTTAAGACATCAAAGTAGTTGACCTACGACTTACTCCATAGGATAACAAGAACCTCCTATTGAGTGTGTGTGGAGATGGAAAGGATAAAAGGAGAACAGACCATTCCAAGAAGGTGATGGTAAAAATCTAGGTAGAGTCAAGCAAAGGAAAAAAAGCAGGGGCTTTATTTTATATATGTGTATATAACATATGATCAGTTTTGGGAGTTTTGAGGACCAGCTGGGTAGTTCTGCAAATACAGTGTTTCTCTCATTTATAAAAAATTAAATGTTGGAAGTTTGTATTTTCTCTACTTCTGTATGAAGCACTTCTCTACTTCTGTCTGCATGTAGTGGCCATCAACCTTAGTTGTACATTAGAATCACTTGGGGAAGTTTTATAAAATAGATTGCCTTACTACACGTCAGTTAAATCAGAAATTCTGGGATCTGGATCTTAGGCGTCCTTATTTTTTTTTTAAACATTCTAAGTGTTCCTGAGGTGCAGTGAATATTAACCATTGGCCCAGAAGTATTACTTTAAGTACAGTGCTTATAAATTCAATTAGGACTGCAGTCATCAATCTACTTCTGGAATTTAAAGGTTCTTTCTTGATGGCCATAAAAACTTGGGACAAGCTTTAGATTACAGCTGTATATGGGTTTTGGTGAGTCCAGTTGGAATCCTGGTTCTACCACTTAACTGTAGTGAGGCCATGAGCAAGTTGCCTACTTATCTGACTCTCAGTTTTTGTACCAATAAATTTGAAGTAACATCCATTTAACAGTCTTATTGAAAGGATTAAGTGATAGAATGTATGTAGTAATAATTATCTGCTATAAGTCAACATTTATTTACTACTCAAACAGGTGGACTTTTCCTTAGTCTCTGCCCCACAAAAATCCAATGAGGATGTTTAAGACATTCATCAGATCTGCAAACACAAACCTGGAAGGTACAGCTGATATAAGAGATATTAGAATCAAAATTGAAAAGAAAGATTTTGACTGGCCAGATGGATGGCCAGTACTTGCAAGATAAATTCAGGGACTTGAACTAAACATTTAATAAAAAAATTAATGTAGAGTCACGATTTATACTAGGACAGATATGAGAGCAGTTCCTGTGCAAAAGGTCTAAAAGTTTCACTGACAACAAATTTAATAAGAAGTAACTTTCTAGTGTGACTTTTAAGAAGACTGAAATGGTTGGAGGTTGAATGAAGGGAAATGTGAGATGTAGCTCTAATGAGGCCATAGACTCTCTGGGCCTTGCCTTGGATTGAATCTCATTTTTAGAAGCTCATTTATTTATAGAACAACATTTACTGAAAACCTACTATCTTCTAGACTCTGGGTATACAACTTACTTGCCCTTTCTGGCATAAATTCTATGGGTGTTGGGAGTGAGAAGACAATACATGAATAAGTTATATGAGATATTAGAAAGAGATAAGAGCTATGGAAAAATAGACAAGGAAAGGAGCAAGGCAGTGCTGTAAGTATAAGGGGTTACTTGCTATTTTAAATAGTGTGGCAGGGGATGACTTGATTGACAATGTGACATTTGGTCAGATTTGAGGGCAGTAAAAAAATAAGGTAGGAACAGAACCACAGAAGTAGAGATCACATGGAGGGTTATCAACAGGGGAGGGGAAGGGGGAGAGAGGGGGAAAAGGTACAGAGAATAAGTAGCATAGACGGTAGGTAGAAAATAGACAGGGGCAGGGTAAGAATAGTATAGGAAATGTAGAAGCCAAATAACTTATATGTATGACCCATGGACATGAACTAAAAAGGGGCAATATGCAGGTGGGAGGGGAGTGAAGGGGGGAAAATGGGACAACTGTAATAACATAATAAAAAAATAAGGTAACTGGAAAAGAGCACTCCAGGCAGAGGGAAACACAAATACAAAGACCTTGACAGGAGGTGTGCTTGTCTAATTCAAGAAAAATGAAACAAGCCCTAATTAGAATAGTGTGTTCAAGCTTAGGCCTAAAATTTACTCTTTTTAACTGAATATAAAAATAAAATATTTGGGAAAAAGCATGTGAAAATTACCAAAAAATTTTCAAGACAGTATAAATCATCCACTATTCAAGTGTTCTTGATATTTTGGCATATTCATTTCCTGCAGAAGTAACATAAAATAGCAAAGTTGAATTGAGATTTATTTTTTAGGGGATCTCCAAGGCTCCATTTTTAGTTGCAGTGACTCAATTATTCATTTCTAGCATGTGGTATTCAAAGCTGGGCCTCAGCATTCATTCAAATACTACAGGTAAAGTCTAGTGCTATAAGTGCAAGGTTGCTTTCATGTAGTTGAAATCACGTGTATGTCCTCTTACCTTCAGCTTTCATTACTATTGGCATTAAGCATTCTGTGTTATGTTTACTGACTATTTATAATTCTTCTGTGATTTTTCTGCTTACTAATAACCCTTTATAAAATGTGGCACCTAAACTAGAGTATTTCTAGAAGATGCTGAACTGAATGACAAAGACTCTGTCTATCATTTCATTCTAGGTTATAAATTTCAATGGTAGGTTGTTACCAAAAATGGCTGAAACAATTCCCCCAGGCCACATGCCTTTTTGCAATGTGACTTTGCCCCTCCTTCTCCTAAGAGGTAGAGTTGATTTTTCCTCCTTGAATTTTGGCTGGCCTTGTGACTTGCTTTGACCAATAGAGTGGCAGAAGTGACAATGTAATTTCCCAGATTAAGACTTAGAACATCTTCCAGCTTCTGATTTTCCCTGCTTGGAAGATAATCACTACAAAATGAAACTCAAGATGTGTGACTGAATGATGAGAGACCAAGTGGAAATAGAGAAGCAAAGTGGAAGAGAAAACAAGTGCCCCCAACAGATAGCACAAAAGCTGCAGATACGTAAATGGGTCTATCTTAGATCCTTCAGGTCCAGTGGAGTCACAAAGAAAAATGATGAGCTGTCTTGTTAACCTGTCCAAACACCAGACACATAGAATAGTGAGCAATAAAATGTTTGTTTTTAGCAACTAAACTTTGGGGTAGTTAGTTATACAATAATAGATAATTGATACATAATAAATGTGGGAATATAGATTTTTATTGTCCTTATTTAAACTACTGTCATAGGAAATTTGGAATAGACTTGTTCTTTGTTGCCCTGAAGAGCAGAACTAAAACCTGCCCCAGGGTGGAGGTCAGATGGAGGCAACATTTTTAGCTAGATGGAAGAACCAATAATGAGTTCATGTCAATAATGAAATAAGTTATTTTGTGAGGTAGTTAGCTAATCTTCCCTGAGGGTATTCATAGCCTAGACAAACATCAATCATAGACACTATAATGTGGATGAATTATTGAAAGCTTAAACTGCATGATTTCTTTTTTATTTTTAAGTGTGTTTTATTATGATTATGCTATTATGGTTGTCCCAATTTTTTTCTCCCCTTTATCCCCTCTTTACCCTGTACCCTTCCACCTCCAGCATTCTCCTCCACCTTAATTCATGTCCATGGGTTGTACATATAAGTCCTTTGGCTTCTCTGTTTCCTATACTATTCTTAACCTCTCCCTGTCTACTTTATGCCTACCAATTATGCTTATTCCTTTTACCTATCCCCACCTCACTCTCCCCCTCCTTCTCCCCACTGATAATTCTCCATGTGATCTCTATTTCTGTGATTCTGTTCCTGTTCTAGTTGTTTACTTAGTTTTTGTGTTTTAGGTTCACTTGTTGATAGTTATGAGTTTGTTGTCATTTTACTGTTCATAGGTTTTTGATTGTCTTCTATTTCTTAGATAAATCCCTTTAATATTTCATATAATAAAGGCTTGGTAATGATGAACTCCTTTAACTTTACCTTATCTGGGAAGCACTTTATCTGCTCTCCCATTCTAAGTGATGACTTTGCTGGATAGAGCAATCTTGGATTTAGGTCCTTGCCGTTCATGACTTTGAATACTTCTTTCCAGCTCCTTCTTGTCTGAGAGGTTTCTTTTTAGAGATAAGCTGGTAGTCTTATGGGCACTCTTTTATAGGTAACTCTCTCATTTCCTCTTGATGCTTTTATGATTCTCTCCTTATCTTTGATCTCAGGTAAGTTCATTATGATGTGCCTGGGTGTGTGCTTCTTACAGTCCAATTTCTTTGGGACTCTGGGTTTCCTGGACTTCCTGAAAGTCTATTTCCTTTGCCAGATTGGGGAGGTTTTCCTTCATTATTTTTTCAAGTAAGTTTTCAATTTATTTCTGTCCCTCTTCCTTCTGGAACCGCTATGATTCAGATGTTGTAGTGCTCAAAGTTGTCCCAAAGTTTTCTAAGCCTCTTCATTTTTTTGTGTTTCTTCATTCTGTTACAGTTGGATGTTTATTTCTTCCTTTTTTTCCCCAAATCATTGTTTTGAGTCCCAGTTTCCTTCCCTTCATTGTTGGTTCCCTGTATATTTTGTTCTTTTTCACTTTGTGTAGCCGTCATTTCTTCCTTCATTTTGTGACTGAGCTCAAATAATTCTGTAAGTATCCTGATTACCAGTGTTTTGAACTCTGCATCAGATAGGTTGTCTATCTCCTTGTTGCTTAGCTCTTTTTCTGGAGTTTTGATCTGTTCTTTCATTTGGGCCATATTTCTTCATCTCGGCACAACAGTTTGGATGAATGTTTCTTTAACTCCTTGGCTGTTGGAGTTCCATGCAGTTTGCTTTTGTAATTTTTTAAATTAGTTGTTTCTAAATTTTTTAATTAGTTGTTATCCTTCCTTTATTTTTATGAGGAAGTGAAGTGTTTCTACCTATGCCTCCATCTTGGCCAGACCCAACACTATAAAGCTTTAAAAATTCCGTCAAATATGACTTTGATAGTGGATGACGGGGAAGGGACATTCTATGGAAGATGGGATTTAAAGTTAATCATTATCTCTAAAGGGTTACTCAGAGATGAGTATTCAGTCATTGCAACATATATGTGTTTTATCTTTTGGGTTCTTTTACTGTTTTTCCAAATAAAAGTCCAAATTTTTATAGTCAGGAAATCCTGGTGCCTTTATGATGCTTTTATAATTTTACTCATTTCTTCCTTGCTTTGCCTTCATGGCTACAGACCTTTTATAACACAGAGGGAAGAAAATGCTTAAACAGAAATTTGTAAGGTAGGTATTGAAGAGTCATAAGTCAGCAGCTTCCTGTATTTATAATGGCATGTTGGGAAAAAATTTATGACTGTGGTTCAAACAGTCAAATGAAAACTATAAACTCTAACAAGATTTCTTTGGCTCCTACAACCATGGGAATTCTGCTTCTGCAGCTCTGGGACATAAAAGGGAGAAAATAGATATTTCTCAATTATAAGTAATGAGAGAATATTACCCATATTTTGAACTTCCAAGGCAATAGCCCTGTCCATGAAGTTAGAAGAAGGTATCTTATATTGAGAGTTGGTAGAAAAGTGGAATTTATACTTTTCAGGCTGCAAGTAGGTGGAGAGTAATGTTCTCATTGGAGCTATTTAGGTATGAACTTAATTATTTACTGTATATGCTGGTTGAAGTTAATTGAACTTATATGGCTATCCCAGGTATGGGTGGCTAGGTTCTCTTCAACACCTTTAGCTATATGAAGTAGCTCTTCTCTTTAATAGTAAAATAAAAATACCTTAAGCTTTTATTACATAAGTAACGATGGGATAAAAGTTAAGTTTGAGCCTCCAAGATGAAACAGACATAAAATTCTCAATTAAAGTGCAAGGCCAAAAAGCAATTTTAAAATTATATTTTTAAGAGCGGGTTCCATTATCCTTGAAAGTCCACCTTTCTCAGTAGTGAATGGGAAGTATTGAAGGTGCAACTTCTTCCTTTAGGTAAAATCTAGCAAAGGGCTCCTCTGCAGGATGACTCAGAGGGTATGGCATGTGTTTCATTTAGTTGGGTACATAGTGATTGTGGCCTGACCCTCACTTGAGAAAGCTAGAGCTGTCTGGGGTGTCAGGGTAGAGGTAGCTATGCTGTCCTGTACAGAGCTTGATCAGGCAAGGGATGGAAAAGGGTGTCTTAAGAACCAGATAGATGTAGTCTGTTAGAGAACTGGCATGAGGTCCTCCAGGACTTTTTCTAACAGAGAGAGACATCAGCACCAACAACTTGTATGTTCATGCTAAAATTAAAGAAAATTTCATTCAATTTAGTTATAAGCATGCATTTAAAACTTTTTTTATAATCATGCATGTGAAGGAAAAATAACTTCATTGACCAGTTTGAAGATTTACTCTTAGTAGTGACACTTTATAGGAACAGAGAATGGTTAGATAATTGTTGTTACAAAATACAATAACCAGCTAGTTTAAAATCACTAGACTCTTGACTTACAGACTGCTGCCAGTCAACTGGGTGGCTGAGTAATTAGTTTCCTAGAGCCAGGAAAATCTTATGAGTTTATTGGAAAATTGACTAAGTACTTTTTTTAAGAAGGGGAATTGTGAATTACATCCTGTAAGATTCTCTCCCAGATCAGGTTTGAATTAATTTTTATTTTATTTGAGATTCTTAGTGACTAAGGCAGTAATCACAAATGATCATGGAATTCAGAGATATAGTTTCCTGAATGAGAAGTATATAAAGAGTTGCCTGGTTACTGGACTTCCTGAGAACACGATGAAAGAAAGAGTCATTTTCAAACATCTGCGATGACCAGAAAGTAGAATACAAGTTATTTACTCAGATTTTTTACTCCTAACTTCTACCACCATCACTATGGCATATAGTCTCCAAAAATGGCCACCAGCAATTTCTCCCATCTCTACACATATCAGTCCCTGCTCACTGAGAGGTGGAGTCTATATGTCTTCTCTTTGAAAGTTGATAGATTTTTTACTTGCTTTGACCAATAGAATGTATCAGAAATTTCTCTTAGGCTTTAAAATGACCAATATCTTGGGCTTTTTATTTAGAAGTCAGGTAATAAGTCTGAATATCCTGAAACTACCATGTTTTGAGGAAGCTCAAGCTAGCCATGTGGAGAGGTAATGAGGAATGAGACACATCTTTGGCCAGACTCCTACTGCTTCAGTCATTCCAGCTAAGGTTTTATCTTGAATGTTATAGCCTCAGCAGATTCCACATGAAGCAAATCTGTTCAGCTGAACCCAGCCCAGATTGCAGAATTATGAGCTATAATGTCATTGTTGTTTTAAGTTAGCAAGTTTTGGAGTTTTTTAATGAAGCAATAGATAACAAAAAAACTACCCTGGAAAGGTTGGAATTTTGCCAGACGCCTTTTCAGGGTGGGAAGAGTGGTGGTAGGGAAGACAGGTGATGTGCAAGGCAGAGAAGTAGACCAAGGCCAAACTTCTACATCTTCCCTCTGCAAGATTCCAATCTGAAGCTCCAGCTGAGAATGTGAGAAGTTACAAGGATAAATCAAGTGTAGTTTTGTTACAGGAAATCGAAACGACCAGACACCGGAGGGAAGTTCAAAAGCACGATGCTTTATTCACGCGTGGTCCCAGAGGAGCCTAACTCCAAATTCTGGGCCCCGAACAAAGGGGTTACAAAGCTTATATACTCTATCCCTTCCAGGCTATGTGGCAGAAGCGAGATATAGAAGCGGAATCCAGAGGAATGCAGGGGTTAATTCAGATTTCTTTATTTGGTTAGTCAGCACTCTATGTTTTGACTGGTGCGGGCTGGACCATTAGCACCTTATCTCCTGGCTGGCTCACTGGCTGGCCTTGCTGTTTGAACTGGGGGAGGGGGGACCCTGTGCTAAGGCCTATTGGGTTTAGGTCACTTCCCTATATCATTCCCCCCTTTGATGCTAGACTGAGCTTTCTTCAGTCATAGCATCATCAGAACCAGGCTGGAGTCTTTGGTAGTGGTGCCTTTGGAGTGAGAGTAATTTTACAGTGGCCACCTGGGCTGCTATCATTCTTATCTGTTCAGTGGGGGTGTGTATTAGGCACGGTCCTAGTGTTATGATCAGGAACAGGACGAGCAGGGGCCTGATGATGACGTAGGATTCCCAGGTACAATTGTCCATCCCTCTGCCCATTCTCGGGGGACTCTCTGCAGCTTGAGGGGAGGTAGTCTGCCGGGTGCTGCTCCCTCTGCTAGGTCAGGTTTCTCTGGATCTGCTGCAGCCTTGGCCCTGGAGTGATGGATCCACGGGGTCTGTCCTGCAACTTTGAGGGCAGTAGGGGTGGTTAAAAGCACTAGGTATGGTCCCACCCATTTGGGTTGGAGGGGTTCTTTCTTCCAATCTTTAATCTAGATGTACTGTCCAGGCCAGAAGGAGTGTATTGGCCTCCCTCTTGGCTGTATTTTGAATCATTCTTTCCTTTCAGATATACACCCACTTTATATTCATATAAAGGACAATGGACGAAGATCTCATCTTCTTGTAACTACTTCTGGCTGGACATGGATGTCGTCTTACCTACTCTTGGGTCAGGGATGCTCTGAAAAGGGGGTGGGTACAGTACAGAGGAAGTCCTTCCTGTAAGGGAAAGACCTTACAGGATCTTAGCCAGTTGGCTGTCACCAGGAAGTCGCAGGTTTGGTGCCCAAAGGCTGGTATTACTGGACTGTTGGCATCCTGGTCATATTCTGGGGATGACAGATTAGGCAAGAAATGGGAGGGAAAATTAAATCATAACTATTAAATGACAAAGGCAGGGACTTAAGAATGGCTTATCTAGAGGAAGGTGTGTAAGGCATGCTACACTTATCCAAAACTTTTGTGGCCCACTATACTTCACTTGGGCTGAGGGGAATATATTAGGATTTCCCTCCTTTCAGATTTCTGAGCCTTTTCTATCCAAGCCATCAAGACAGAAAAGGAGAAAGTGAAGCCTACAGCTGGCCTGAACATTTCCTCAACTTAACTACTTAATTCAGTGAAACCATTGAGTCTCAGGGGGCAATGATGAAGAGGGGCTCCTTAAGTGAGGTCTATATTGTAACTAATTACTCATAAGCATAGGCAGGTCATAGGCATACATCTTATGAAAATAGAAGAGCACACAGGTTAATTTACACAACAATTTCTAAACTAATCTCTGTGCTTGTGAGACTGTCTTTCGGGAAGACATTCTATTGTTAGGTCCTTCTTGCAATGACGTTTAACAATGGCAATTTGACAGGTCCCTTGCACCCGTAAGTTGTATATCCTTGGTGATATTATAAACCCAGTTTCAACTTTCAAATGAAAATAAACTTTCAAGACAGTTAGCTGCACCATTCAGATGTCTAAAGCTGAGCATTGTGATTTTCCCTGAATCATTATTTTTCTCCTTAAGATCACTCTCACTGTTATTACAGGGACTACTTTGAGTCTTACTTTTAATTTTGCCTGTTCATTTGCATAAACACACCAAGAGCAGCCTGGATCTCTTATGATCTTTAAGTCTACTTCGCTGGAACTCACACAGGGAACTCTTAGATTGACTTCTCAGTCCGCCCCTCAGGGCACAGAAGCACCATCTGGCTTCACCTGTACCAGCCATTTCACTCAAGTCCTCGAGCCTCTATTGTGCTTATAGGTTCCTTTTCAGCCATATTTCAGAGCCTTCGTTTCCTCCCTGGAAAGACTGACATGAACCGTACAACCAACCAAAGTACCAGGCTTCTCTCGTGGGCTTCCACTAGCTTCGCAAGTCAATCTCAGTTCTCCAGGGCTTTCTGGTGATGACCAGAACCCATACATGCCTCCTTCAGGCGTGACATTCCAGTCAAAGTCTTGGTTAACAAAACCACTATTAATGACTGGTTTTATTGGTTTTATGCAAAGAAACCTTACATCATCACACACTCCTTCAGAATGCCAAATTCTGGAGGGATCAGGTAGGGAGAAAAATACAAAGCATGATGGAAAAAATTTTTATTCACTTTTTTACAGAGTGTGAAGTTTTAACCTTTTCTGGAATTCCGAATTTCCTTTTTAGAGCAGATACAGAGCAAAATCCAAAATATAGAGTTCTAGAACAATACACAGGTAGAGGCATTCCCTTGCACCAAATGTGTCCACTGGTGCCTTATGGAGACATCCTTTTTCAGGCCTGGTCTCTTGGCAGAGATCTGCTCTTTGCCTCAGGCTTAAACACTCATCAGCCCCAAATGACTCTTCCTGGGTCCCAGGCGGCAAAGGTATTCTCCCTAACCAGCTACGGTGACCTTTCCTAGGTCTTAAAAACAAGTTTCTGATTAGACCAGAACCAATGTGAGAAATTTGCCTTTTCCCATGGAACCAGAAAACAAGTAGTTGAGGTTCCCATTACTCTAGGTTTAAGACTTTTACATCCTTTATATATATATATATATTTCTGCTCATCTAGATTTAACTATTCACTTCAAATTCTTTTGCAACATTTACAAGCCCTGTATTCTTCCCTTTCCTTCTGGTATTCACTAGGCTTCTCAAAACTTTCACTTCTACAGACCTTCTGCAACATTCACAAACTTTTCTTCCTTTTCCTTTCTGATGTGGGCATTCATTCCTCTAGTGTCTTTCCTCCTTGCAGTGGGCACACTGATTAATGTCTATTACGCCTTTCTTCTTCTCTATAGGGCATCTTTTGCCACTGGTGCAGTGGCAGGCACTTAATGAGTTTCTTTTCTCTGTCCTAGAGTCTTGCTTCTTTTTGGCTTCCCTAAGCTAATTTCAAAAACTACTGTGGCCTGTTTTGCTTTCCCTGCTGCCCGGGCATTATAGACTTTAAATGCTATCTTCACTAGCTGGGAGGAGCTCATTCCAAGTCATCCGTACTCTGCAGAGGGGTCCAGGTCCCTCCCACCTGTGAAAGGGGGTGGCCCTGTGGAGATGCCCCCCACCCATGCTTCCCACCCGGTGCCGGTGCAGACAAACAAAGGGAGGGTGTTTCCTTGAAGGGAAACCACTCAGGTCACAGACATATCCACACCAACATACACACACAGTCACACAGAGTTCAAACTTTCCCTCCCTGAGTGAGGGTCCGGTGATCAGACTCCCTAGTCTCGATCCTGATTTCTGATTTGAGAGTCGATCAGTCTCTCCTGGTCTCAGGTCTGGTCCCTGGGCCACTTACCCATTTACGGATTTGGCGCCTTCTGAGCAATCGTGGTCTGAGTCGCTCTGAACCCGGGAGCAGACTGCGGATGGCCTGGTGTTCGGCGACCCGATCAACAGGGCCTAAGAAATCTCAGGGCACGTGCTCCCCCTTTCTCGGGTTGCTGCCCGTGGACTCCGCCCATCTCCTCCCGGCAGCAATTTGGCCTGTTGTGTGTAAGGTCGTTTCCCGGTCAGGGAACCAAATGTTACAGGAAATCGAAACTACCAGACACCGGAGGGAGGTTCAAAAGCACGATCCTTTATTCACGCGTGGTCCCAGAGGAGCCTAACTCCAAATTCTGGGCCCCGAACAAAAGGATTACAAAGCTTATATACTCCATCCCTTCCAGGCTATGTGGCAGAAGCGAGATATAGAAGCAGAATCCAGAGGAAAGCAGAGGTTAATTCAGATTTCTTTATTTGGTTAGTCAGCACTCTATGTTTTGACTGGTGCGGGCTGGACCATTAGCACCTTATCTCCTGGCTGGCTCGCTGGCTGGCCTTGCTGTTTGAACTGAGGGAGGGGGACCCTGTGCTAAGGCCTATTGGGTTTAGGTCACTTCTCTATATCAGTTTTGCTTCTTGTCTTAGACTGTACATTTCAGTTTCTAAATTGAGATTCTTTGGGGGTGCAAAATGAGCACAGGACTGTGTTTTACCTAAGATTGAGCAGAAAATTCATGGGTATTTTCATTTAAGGGCACAGAAAGTACCTCTCATTGAATTAACATTAAAGGGGTAGTATGAGAACAAAATAATAGTAAAGTTGAACTTTCATTACTTCATGAATCATGCTTATCCAAGTATAAGGATCACCTTGCATATGGCCAGAAGCCCAACAACCATCTTCTAAGGGGAAGCTCACTTTTTCCTGAGTCTGACACTGCCCCAGTTTCTTGGTAGCCCTGAGCTCCTCACTATGACTCTGGATTCTGTGGCTATTGCCGTTTTTGACCCTTCAACTTTGACCCCTAGAGGGAAAGGTCTCCCTTTCGTAAATTTTCTGAAAGAATCATCTATCCAAGGCAGTTGTGTGTAGCAGCCTTTTGATGGTATAAACCACCACAGCAAAAACTTAAAATTGACTATTATAAATATATACTGTTACAAGTGCAAAATTCACAGTGGATCCTTCCTACCTTTTGATGTTCTCCTATCTGTCTTCTCTGGTATCCAGTCCCTGGACACCAACCTTTCTATTAATTACTAAAGCAGAAGAGTTCAGCTTCTCTCACCTACCTCAAACTACCTTTCATCTTACTTTAATAGCCTCCTCCACAAAACTCATTAAAGTACTCTGCTACACATGTGACCATACTTATCACCTTAGGCTCCTGATAATGGCTAACTAACATTTATTATTTTTCACCATGGACCAGGCTCATGTGTTAAACCATATGTATTTATTCCATATGTGGACATTCCAACAGCCCTGTAGTCTCATTTTACAGATAAGGAGACTTGGTTGCAAAGAAGAAGTTAAATAAACTGTTCAGATCACACAGTTAGGTAACTGAGTCAGGACTCAAACTCAGGGCAATCTGATACAGAGGCCAAAAGCTTAACCACACTGAAAAAGATGGTGGAAGAGTGAATTGAAGCCACACTGACCTCCTTCTAGGACCAATCTGGAATTACAGCTGAATTGTGGAGAAATCACCCAGAACAAACAACTGAACAATATTAAGGGAGAAGGCTTATAACCTTGGTTAGACAGAAGAATCACATTTAGCACTAACTGACTGGTAAGGAGTGAGGTGAAGACTTGAGAGAGCTAGCTGGGTGCTTTCAGGTGGCAGTCCTGGAGGGATAAACAGGTGGCCAGTTGGATCCCCCTGAGAAGAACAGGATCTAAACCCTAATCTGGGATCCTCAGCCTAGAGCACTAGAGCCCAAAAAGTACACAGATAACAACTGGTGGAAAAAAGTGGCAGGGTTGCTATCTGCCAGAGATGGATGCCTGGAGATCCAAAGAGCTGTTTTAAAGGCCAATGAATAAATGTTCATTTATAGCCACTTACCCAGGGCTTCAGCAAAGGCGGGGGCAGAGTGGTCTAGAGATGTCTGAGGAGACACTGGGGGTAGAAACTTTGGGGAGAGAGCTGAGAAAGCAGATGCTGGGATTCTGGTGCTGAGTCATCACCCATATGGCAGCAACCATCCTGCACATGCAGACCACTCCCTTCCAAGCAGCAGTGGCCTAAGGAGAAACAAAAGCCCCAACTCCAGGAGGGATTCTGCCCCACCCTATGGGGCTTAAGCCAAACTGATGGGTGTAGAGTGACTATATTAACAACTGAAGGAGATAGCCACAGACAGTAGACCCCTAGCAGTCTTTGAGAATGCTGCCTAAGGTCATAAGAGGTCAACATCTGACATCACTAGAGGCAGATTCACAAAGAAAAAACAGTGGTAAATACTACAGGCTACTGAGATGAAATCCACTGTGGTCTTCACCATGATTAGCAATATTTCCCTTCCTGCATAGCTTTTAACATTCATTTCTTGTCCATAGGTTTGTGCATTTTAAGTCACTAGAATTCATATTATAGTTCATTTCTCTCCTTTCTTATAAGAGTCTTAATCTCTTTACACCCTTATTAATATCGGTTCATTTGCTGTTGATAGTGGTATTGTTGGGGGGAGATATTTCTGTGGATGTGGGTTTGTTTCCTGGGTATTTTGGCTTTGTTCTGGCAGCACCTGCACAACAGCATACAAGAAATTGTGGGTGGAGGGACCTTTGATCAACCAGCTAGAGGGAAGGACCAAGGAAAGAATGACCCGACAACGATCAAAACCCACTTACAACCAGAGAACCAACATAAACAGCATAAAGGGCATCCCATGAGCATCAAGTTCAGGAGCTCAAGGAGACTGAACCACTGAATCTCACAGGTCTCCTGCCATAGAGTTGACAACAAAAAACAGATCAATTTAAGAAGCAGAGGCAAACAAGAAGAGTCTCACAAACAATGGGAAGACAAAGAGAACCCAAATGAATGGAAAGGAGGAATCCTCAGAAAGAATGCTAAATAAAATAGAGGCAAGTCAACTATCAGGTATTGAGTGCAAAACAGAATGGTTTTAAGAAAGCTCAATAAGGTCACCGAGAATTACCAAAAAAATACAGGGAAACTATGAAGAAATTACTGCAAAATATATTGACATGAAAAAGGATATAGAAATTATCAACAAGAGCCAATAAATGAAGAATACAATTTCTGAGTTGAAGAAGACAGTAGAAGGAATCAAAACCAGGCTAGATGAAGCAGCAGGTTGAATCAGCAAGCTGGAGGACAAGGCAGAAAAAACCTCCCAGGAAGAGCAAGAAAAGAAAAAAAGACTCATAAAGAATGAAGAGGGATTAATGAAGAGGGAACTGCAAGACAACATGAAATGTAATAATATCCATATAATGGGGCATCAGAAGTAGTAGAAGAAGAGCAAGGGATAGAAAACCTGTTTGAAAAAGTATTGATGGAAAACTTCCTAATTTGATGAGAGAAAAAGGTATGGATGTCCAAGAAGCAGAGAGGGTCCTAATTAACAAGAACCAAAAGAGACCCACTTCAAGACACATCATAACTAAAATGGCAAAATTGCAAGAGAGAATCTTAAAGGTAGAAACAGGAAGTAACTTATAAGGGAACCCTGATAAGGCTAGCAGCTTTCTCAACAGAAGCACTACAAGCCAGAAGAGAATGGCAAAAAATATTCCAAGTAATGAAAAGCAAAGGCCTGAAACCAAGCCTACTCTATCCAGCAAGGCTATTGATTACAATGTAAGGTGAAATAAGGAGTTTCCCAGACAAAAGAAGGCTGAAAGACTACACCTCCACCAAACCAGCTCTGCAAGAGATGCTAAAGGGGATGCTTTAAAGAAGATAAAGAAAAAGGGGGGGTGTGTGGGAACACAGGCACAAAGGGAGTAAAATGGCAATGAATAGGTACATATCAATAATAATCATTTTTAAAAGATTTTATTTATTTGCTTTTAGAGAGAGAGGCAGGGAGGGAGAAAGAGAAGGAAAGAAACATCAATGTGTGCTTGTCTTCCACATTCCCCTAACTGAGGATCTGGCCCACAACCCAGGCATGTGCCCTGACCAGGAATCAAACCAGTGATCTCTTGGTTCACAGGCCAGTGCTCAATCCACTGAGCCACATCAGCCAGGGCCAATAATAATCTTTAACGTAAATGGATTAAATGCTCCAATCAAGAGACAGAGAGTAGCTGAATGGACAAGAAAACATGACCTGCATATATGCTGCCTACAAGAGACCCACCTCAGAACAAAAGACCTACACAAACGGAAAGTGAAGGGTTGGAAAAAAATATTCCAAGCAAATGGATAGGAAAAAAAGCTAGGGTAGCAATATTTACATCAGGTAAAACAGACTTCAGAACAAAGACCTTAAAAAGAGACACAGAAGGACACATCATAATACTTAAGGGAAGAATCCATTAAAAATACACAAATATAAATATATATGCACCAAACATAGGAGCATCCTAATAGAAGCAAAGTCTTTGAGGACTTCAAGAAAGATATAGACAGCAACACACTTATACTAGGAGATTTTTAAAACCCGCTGTCAAAAGTGGATATATCTTTTAAACAAAATATCAACAAGGGTATTGTGGCTTTGTCAATGCCTTAGATCAAGTGGATTATACATAATCTTTCACACCAAAGAAGCAAATATACAGTCTTTTCAAATGTACATGGGACATTTTCTGAGACAGACCCACATAATAGGACAGAAAACAAGTCTCAACAAATTCAAGAAAATCGAAATCATATCACGCATTTTCTCAGACCACAAGGGACTGAATCTAGAAACCAACCTGAAGGGAAAAAACTAAAAATACCTCAAATTCATGGACATTGAATTGCATGCTATTAAACACTGAATGGATTAATAATGATATCAAGGAAGAAATAAAAAAAAAGTTACTGGAAATAAATGAAAATGAACTCACAGCAATCCAAAACTTATGGGACACAGCAAAATGGTCTGGAGAGGGAAGTTCATAGTGATACAAGACTACCTAAAAAAGATAGAAACATTTCAAATAAACAACCTAACCCTACATCTACAAGAACTAGAGGAACAATAACAAACAAAGCCCAAAGTGAGTAGAAGGAAGGAAATAACTAAGATCAGAGCAGAATTAAATGGCATAGAGACTAAAAGAACAATTCAAAGGATCAATAATCCAGGAGCTGTTTTTTTCAAAAGATAAACAAAATGGACAAGCCCTTAAGAAGACTCATCAAGAAAAAAGAGAGGACTGAAATAAACAAAATCAGAAATGAAACAGAGAGATTACATCTGATACCACAGAAACACAAAGGACTGTAAAAAATTACTATGAAGAACTATATGCCAAGAAATTTGAAAACTAGAGTGAAGTTGACAAATTTCTAGAAAAATAGAATCTTCCAAAACTGAGTGAAGAAGAAGCAGAAAGCCTGAACAGATAGATAATAGCTGACCATATCAAAGTAGTAATAAAAAAAACTCCTTGCACACAAAAGCCCTGGATCAGACAGTTTCACAGGAGAATTTTACAAAACTTTTAAGGAATAGCTAACCCCATCTTTCACAGACTGTTCCAAAATAATCCAAGACGAGAGAAGACTCAAAACTCTTTTTATGAAACCAGCATCATCCAAATTCCAAAATTAGGTAAAGACACAACAAAGAAAGAATACTACTGGCCAATTTTGCTTATGAACATAGTCACTAAAATCTTCAACAAAACAGAAGCAAACC
Organism: Carollia perspicillata; assembly: GCA_004027735.1. Classification (NCBI taxonomy): domain Eukaryota; kingdom Metazoa; phylum Chordata; class Mammalia; order Chiroptera; family Phyllostomidae; genus Carollia; species Carollia perspicillata. The sequence goes on from PVKM010000593.1 coordinate 26,096, forward strand.
ACATCCAACAATACATTAAAAAGATCAGACACCATGATCAAATGAGATTCATCTGAGGGATGCAAGTATAGTACAATATTGGCAAATCAATAAATGCAATGCATCACATAAAATGAAAGACCATAATCACATGATCATATCAACATATGCAGAAAAAAACATTTGATAAGGTACAGCACCCATTTATTATCAAAGCACTCAGAAAAATGAGAGTAGAGGGAGCATACCTCAACATAATAAAGGCCATATACTAGAAATCTTCAGCCATCATCATACTGAATGGGAAAAAAACTAAAAGCTTTCTCACTAAGATCAGGAACAAGGGAAGGATGTCTGCTTTCACCACTTCTAGTCAGCATAGTATTGGAAGTCCTAGCAACAGCAATCAGAAAAGAAAAAGAAATGTAAGGCATCCAAATTGGAAAGTAGAAAGTAAGACTGTCATTATTTGCAGATGATGAGATAGTGTATATAGAAAACCCTATAGACTCCACAAAAAAACTACTTGACCTAATAAGTATATTTGGCAAACAGTGGGATACAAAGACAATATTCAGAAATTGAAGGCATTTGTGTACACCAACAAAGAAATCAGGAAAAATGTCATTTGATATAGCAACAAGGAAAAGAAGGTACCTAGCAGTAAACCTACCTGAGGAGGTAAAAGACCTGTACTCAGAAAGCTACACAACACTGAAGAAAGAAATTAAGGAAGACACAAACAAATGGAAGCCTATATGGTGTTCATAAATTGGATAAATAAATATCATCAAAATATCTATACTAACCTAAACAATTTATAGATTCAACATAATCCCTACTAAAATACCCATGATATATTTCATAGATATAGAACAAATATTGAAAAAATTTATATGGAACCATAAATGACCCCAAATAGCCACAGCAATTTTGAGATGGAATACAAAGTAGGAGGGATCACAATACTTGATATCAAACTATATTGCAAGGCCACAGTAATCAGAACATCTGGTACTGGCATAAGAATAGACACAAAGATCAATGGAACAGAATAGAGAGCACAGAAATAAACCCAGATATCTATGTTCAATTAATATTTGACAAAGGGTTCAGAAGGAAAAAATGGAGTAAAAATAACCTCTTCGACAAATGGTGTTGGGAGGTCTGGACAGCTACACGCAAAAAATGAAACTCAGCAACCAGCTTACACCATGCACAAAAATAAACTCAAGGCAGATAAAAGACTTAAATTTAAGTCATGACACCATAAAAGTCCTAGAGGAGAAAATAGGCACGAAAATCTCAGATATTCCATGCAGTGATATTTTCACCAATATGTCCCCTAGAGCAAGGGACATAAAGGAAAGAATACATAAATGGGACTTTACCAAAATAAACAGCTTGTTCATGGCTAAAGAAAGCATCAGCAAAATGAAAAGGGAATGAACTGTATGGGAAAATATATTTGCCATGATACCTCAGACAAGGGTTTGATCTCCAAAATACATGAAGAACTCACATGACTCCACTCCAGGAAGACAAACAACTCAATTAAAAAATGCGTAAAGAACCTTAACAGACACTTTTCCAAGGAGGACATACAGAAGGCCCAGAGACATATGAAAAGATGCTCAGCATCACTAGCCATTAGAGAGATGCAAATTAAAATGACAATGAGATACCACCTCACACTGGTCAAGAATGGCCATCATAACTACCAATCCTAGTACACTGTTGGTGTGATTGCAGACTGGTGCAGCCACTGGGGAAAACAGAATGGAATTTCCTCAGAAAACTAAAAATGGAGCTGCCTTTTGACCTGGCAACCCCACTGCTGGGATTATACCCTAAGAATCCTGAAACACCAATTCAAAATCACCTATGCACCCCAATGTTCATAGCAGCACAATTTACAATAGCCACATGTTGAAAACAGACTAAGTGCCCACCAGTAAATGAGTGGATCAAAAAACTCTGGTGCATTTACACAATGGAATATTACCCAGCAGAAAGAAAGAAGAGACTCCTACCATTTGTGACAGCATGCATGGATCTGGAGAGCATTATGCTAAGTGAAATAATCCAAGCGATGAAAGACAAATACCATATGATCTCACCTGTAAGTGGAACTTAATCAACAAGACAATTAAGCAAGAAAAATATAACCAGAGACATTAAAATAAAGAGCAAACTGACAGTAACCAGAGGAGAGAGGGAAGGGAATAATGGGGGCAAAAGGGGGTAAGGTTGTCCAGGGACATGTATAAAGGACTCATGCACAAAGCCAAAGGGGGATCCGACTGAGGGTGGGATGTGGGGATGGCTGGGGTGAGGATGAATTGGGGGGAATGGAGACAACTGTACTTAACAACAATAAAAAAGAATAAAATAAAAAAAACTTAACTAGGACACTAGCACTATCTTTAAAATACCTTTTTATTTAAATGATGATATCTGCAGGTGGTAAAGCCTCATTCCTCAGTGGGCATTGCTGAAAAATATATGTACATTTATCCATCCCTTCTTTAGAGCCAGTACCAGAAGGGGCATGGATTAATGTTTTCCCTTACCTTATTTTTATGTTTAATATAAAATCATTCATGGGCAGATGATATAAATTGTGGTGATTTCAGATATTATGAAATGACGCTGGGAATTTGATACCTCAGTCTTACCATGGTCTGTTACTCCTACTCATGAGATACCTGGAGAAATAATATGCCCAGGAGAAAAACTGACAAACAATAAACAATGGCAAAGCAGTACTTTTTTTTTTTTTTTTTTTTTTTTTTTTTTTTTTTTTTTTTTTTTTTTTTTTTGTTAGGTGTGTCTTTGTTTCCAAACCCCAATGCTGAACTTTGGTGAACTACACTGGATTTTAGGGAGCTAGCTAGAGGCCTAGTGGGTCTTCTTCCAAACAAGAATCTTACTCTTCAAAGGGAAAATGGCATTCCAACTCCTACCTCCAGTACCAGAGGAAAGCAGGAAACTTCCCCTTCCCTTGTGTTCCTTAACATATATGTGCTGAGTTTTATCTACCTGCTAGGCAGTGGGGAAAGAGTTGAGCACCAAATAGATGTGAATCATGTTGTTTTGGAGCTTACAGCCTGGTCAGGAGACAGACATTAAACAAAATAAGGCACAATGATAAGAATAAATTATACTATGTGCTCTGAAGAACAAGGAAATAATCTAATTTAGATTGGATATAGAAGGAAAGGTTCATAGGTGGGTCATGCCATTTTTTGGTCAAAAACTGCTAAACACTCAGTGCAGTGTGGGCAGGTGTGCTCGTAAATCACCCATTACGAAATGGGAAGATGTGTTGAGTCTTCAAAAAAAATTCACTGACGTCAAATGCAGGCCCTCACAATTACACCAGCTGGTACACTAATACAGATGGGTTCCTAGAACAGTCACCTAGCAGGGGAAGCCTGTACTACAAGGGGCTGCCCTCCTGATGATAATTCTGTTTTTGTTTTTGTTTTTTCCTGCCACCCCTGTATGTCTAGAGGATTTCAATCTTAAGCAGTATGACCAATGGTGAAAAATCATGAGGGCCAAGTCACTGTGACATCGTCACACAGAGAGGGTGTTTTATAAGTTTCTGACTGCATTTCCTAGAGCCACTGAATCTCTTGCCTTTCCCAAGGCCTCATTTTTCAGCCTTCCTTCAATTCTGCAAAGTCCTTTTGGTTGAACTTAGGCAGGGATGATTTCTGTTGCTTGTGATGGAAGAACAGGATAAACAGAGTAAAATCCAAAATTATTAATAATCAAAGATCAGAAAGTCGGCAATATTGACCTTTAGAGCTCAGCATAGGCCATCATGATAACAATTTATTTTAAAAAATCACTCTGGTTTCCTTGGTTCCTCTTTTGTGTCCTTCCTGCCTCCCACATAACCTACTGTAATTCCACCAGTTAGAAAATATAATCCATTGAGAATCTTGCAATTTGACCCAGCAGATCAGTACTCATTTTGGGGACAGAGTGAAAATCCTTGATTTTGATACATCTTTCCAAGAGGAATAATGGGTAGAATGAGATGGAGGCATTGCTTCTCTTTTAAAGCCAGCAGAGGGTTGCTAGAGGGTTTTATCAATTGGCCAGCTCTCAGTTTATCCTTGCATGCTTCTATTTTTCCTATGCCTGCTAGAAGGCAAATTTATCCTGTGAGTTTGGGCTTCTCTAGGCTAGGTGGTCAGATTTCTAAGTATCCTAAGGAAATAACACAGTAAATATCCATTACCAAAAGTAATCTGTGATTGATGGTACAGAGGAATTTGTGGTGGAAGAAGAAATTGCCCCTGCAGCAACATAATCTTATGAGAGCTAAAGTCTCTGGGCTGAAGTATGAGCTGTAGGCTTCATTGGTAATCTGGAGAATAGTGTTAAATGGCTTGAGGCCATGGTCAGGAGAAAAGGAACCCAACTCATTCTTGTTGAAATTCCAGAAGGGGAATTGAATGGATGGAGAGAGGATTTGAGTGGCTTGTTGGCCCAGAAATCTCTCCCTATTGAGGGTGCTCTGAATGCACTGTTCAGCCCACATGTAGTTGCTCCCAGCTCACATCTGAGCCACGATCAAATTCCCTGTGGACAAAATAGGGACTTAGAGCTTCCTGCCTGGATGATGGTAAGTAAGGATGGAAAATTATGGTTTGGGTTGCTTTTTTTTTTAGGTATCTGAAGGACCATGAGTTCTCAGAGCTTAACCATCACAGAGTCCATCTGGGTGTCCTTCAAGTGACCTCTTTTTTTATATATGGCAGAAGGTGAAACTAAGCTGTAAGTGTCCTCAAAAGGACATTTCAGAATTCTGATCCAGACAACATGATGTAGACACATTTCTTCCTGCTCCTCCTAGCTCAGTACAATTACACACCATGGAAATAATAGGAAAATAAACCGGAGGAGAAGTCTGAAAGGTGGTAAGAGAAAGATAAAATGGTTTAGAACCCCATAGCTGGAAGAAGAGCACAGCTACATGGCACCGTATATCTGTCCACCCAACAGAAGGTGACCAGGCCTAGTGTTTCTAGACCCATAACCTAGAAATAGAAGACAGCCCAGGCAGGCTTGTTCCTCCCCCAGATCAAATGGAAGTCTTTCTGACAACCCTAGGCAAGCCCAACACCATCAATAAAGAGGGACTGATGGGGAGCACTTCCAACAGTAAATGGTCAGGAGACACAGTCTCCTTTTCTCTACAGCCTTCTCTCCTGAGAGAAATTGAGAGATACTTAGGGGAGCAGCACCAGCCAGGCAGATCCCAGCACAAATGGCCCAGTAGGCCAGGGAACCTCTTTGTCCCCTGGGCTATGACCCCTCTCCACCACTCAGAAGTAAGTACATACCTGGCCTAAGGACATCCCTTCTTCCCTCTCAGGTAACATACAAATGAGAACAGGAAAATCTCAGTAGAAATCAAGCATACATTTCAAAGAAAATGATATACAGATGGTGAACAAACACATGAAAAGATGTTCATATCATTTAGTCATCAGGGAAATACAGATTGAAACCACAATGAGATATCACCACACACCTATCAGTGTGGCTAAAATAGAAATAGTGATGACATGAAATGCTGGATAGTACACAGAGAAACTGAATTATTGATACTTTGCTGGGGAGTGCATAAAGTGATATAACCACTCTGGAAAACAGTTTGGCAGTTTTTTAAAAAATGAATATGCAACTACCATATGACCCAGCAATTGTATTTATCCCAGAAACATTAAAACTTATGTGTCACACAAAAACCTGTGTACAAATATTAAGAGCAATTTTATGTGTAAGAGCCCTGAACTGGAAACAACCCAAATGTCTTTCAAATGGTGAATGGTGAAATAAATTGTGATACATCCATACCATAGAGTACCACTCACCATTAAAAAGGAATGACTGTTGATATACACAACAATTTGGATGGATTTTCAGAAAATCATATGTGAAATAAGCCAACTTCAAGAGGTTATATATTGTGTGATTCCATGTATACAACATTTTTTAGTGACGCAGTTTTAGAAAGTAGAACAGATTAATGGTTTTCAGTGGTGAGGGGTTTAGAACCTGCATGTGGGGAAAATATTGGGAGTGTTTAGAAAAAGTCGGTGTGGTTATAAAAGAGCAGCAGGATCCTTGTCATGGACTAGTCTGTATCTTCATTGTGGTAGTGGTCACAGGAACTTATCCATGGAATAAAATTGTATTAAAACTAAACACACACACGCACAAGTAAGTACAAGTAAAATTGGGGAAATCTGAATAAGAAGGATGGATTATCAATGTCACCACTGTAGTTGTGGAATTGTACTATGGTGTTACTATGTGTTACCATTGGGAAAAACTGCGTATAGGTCACATAGGATCTCTCTGTATTATTTCCTAAAACTGCATGTGAATATACACTTATGTCAATAAAGAGTTCAATTAATTAAGAAGAACATTTCAGAAACAAGGAGGTTGATGATGGACACATACCTGGAACCTAGGAAACATAGATGTTCAAGGGAGTGAGGGCCACTCTTCATTCCTAAAGAGGACAGTGACTGTGGTGTTTTCCTTGACAGAACGTGGGATGCAAGCAGCCATGTTTTCCTGCTCTTGAAAAGAGTTAAGAACTTAATGCTCTTTACTTAAATTTGAAAAATAAGGTAACCTGCTTTTGTTTGGTCCTGCCACTAAATGAGACTGTAATTAGTGAAGTATTTTCAGGAGCACTAGGCCTCTTAACTGTTAGTCATACCGGATCCAGGATGTTTTATTTGTCCTTTTATAATAAGCTCTTTGACAGACACTTTTGTCTTCACTGGATGTGTGAAAAAAAATCCACAACCCCAAACACCATACAATTTAGAAGAAACACCTTCTGAGAAAGGATGTTTTGAATATAGCATCACATCGTTGATAGAATTTAATTATATATGAACACTTAAGTTTAACACCTTGTAGCCAGTTTTTACACTTGTGATTTTAGGTGTCTTTAATATATTTACTCAGTGTGCCAAATGTGACTTATTTTTTTAAAACACTGAGTATACAGGGAAGTTCCCTCTCCAAGTCAAGATTGGGTACAGGAGACAGATTGAACTTGCAAGGCTGGTGGAAATTGTCAAGAAGGGGTGATAAGGCAACAATTCAGGGGATCCCCAGGCTCAGATCAGATTCCTTTTTGTGACTAACACACTCCTCCACCTGCTGGGGACATGGACTGCTGAAGGCTCACACATGAGCCCCTCCCTGGAAACTATCAGAGAGCCTCAGAGAATTTTCTCACTCAAGGTTGGCCTCTCTCTCAGGTTTGGCCTGGGGTCAATGACTGGCTGAGTTCCCTGCCTAAATTTGGTACAGCTTTGAGGGGCCATCCCAGTTCCCAAGAACCCCATTAGGATTGGCTGTGGTTTCAGTTGCAACCACCTTGTCAGTATGCTTTACCCTCCTCAACCTTTATGACTTTGTCTCCTGAGGTTTCTTCCCACTGAACATTCTGTATGCAACTCTCCATTTTAGAGTTAACTTCCAGGAAACCCAATATAAGATAGTATATTTGATTGGGTTTCCAGAAACCAGAGCCTCAGGAGGACTTTGATGCAGGTAGTTTATTAGGGAGGTGACCCTAAGTATCAAGGGTGAGGAAGCAGTAGGGTGAAATAGGAAAGGAAAAAAAAAACAATAAGAGGTGCATTATAGAGCTGGCAACTGCTGTGGGTACTTGGGGATTGGTCCCTTGGTATATATGAGGAACATGTAGAATACAGCTCAGATTTGTCTCAACAAAAAAGGAGATGCTGGGGCATTTATTCATATACTGCTGCTCCAAATCAGTTAATGGTTGTCTCTAGGGACACTAATTCCCATAACCATCTGGTTGTCCTGTGTACAGATTGAGTTATTTCTCAGGGTTTCTGAGTATACCTTACTACAGTAGAAAATCAAAGAGGCCCAGAAGGGCCCTGGTTGGTGTAGCTCAGTGGATTGAGCGCAGGCTTGTGAACCAAAGCATCACTGGTTTGATTCCCAGTCAGGGCACATGCCTGGGTTGCAGGCCATATCCCCAGTATGGGGTGTGCTAGAGGCAATCACACTTTGAGTTTCACTTCCTCTCTTTCTCCCTCCCTTCCCTCCCTTCCCCATCTCTCTAAAATAAATAAATACATCTTAAAAAAAAGAGTTCCAGAAGGTATTTGGGATGGGGTGCTTGGCAGCCTGCAAAAACACTCTTCCACAGTTCAGCTAAAATCAGAGGCAGCTGAGGGTTTGTGATGTGGAAAATCCAAAATATCTGCTACTGAGGGGAAGAGATTTCCAGAGAGACCCATATCCTTTCGTGTGTGTGTGTGTGTGTGTGTGTGTGTGTGTGTGTGTGTGTGTGAAAACTGACAGTGGAAAGAAAGGGTGCAAAAAAGTCAAAAGAACAATTAAAAGGTCTTTTTGTGTACTTGCCTGCTTAGCTGGCTGAGCAGTCATTTGATTGGTCCCTCTTCACTCCTGTGTCAAGCTAGGCATGTAAAGAAATAGGTACTGATGTGAAGTCCTGAGACATCCAAACTGTGTTAGGATTTACTTACTTTAAGGTATTGAAAGGAAAGAAAATAATATTGGTTTCTGCAAAAAAAAAAAAAATACACAGGAAAAAACCAATCAGGAAAGCATCAATAGCTGATCTGTATTTACTCTGAAACATCAAAATGTGGTTCCCCACACCAGGAGCATCAACATCACCTGGGAGCTTGTTAGAAATGAAAATTCTGGGGCAACACCCCAGACCTGCTGAATTTGAAACTCTAAGGGTGAGGATTAGCAATCTGTGCTTTAACGACCTCTCCCAGGGATTCTGATGTGAGCAAAAGTCTAACAGATATATGCCTCATTCCAGATCATTCACTTGTACCTGTGATTTCAGCAACCAAACAATAGATCTAATTCATAAAGTTTACTTCAGGTATACCAGGTTTAGAAAAGAAATGAGCCCTGGCTGGTGTAGCTCAGTGGATTGAACACAGGCCTGTGAAGCAAAGGGTTGCTGGTTCGATTCCCAGTCAGGGCACATGCCTGGGTTGCAGGCCAGGTCCTCAGTAGGGGACACATGAGAGGCAACCACACATTGATGTTTCTCTCCCACTCTTTCTCCTTCCCTTCCCCTCTCTCTAAAAAATAAATAAATGAAATGTTTTTTTAAAAAAGAAAAGAAATGAAAACAAGCATTCTTTTATTAGTCCTGGTGTTTAGTAGGTATAATATGAAGACAAATTTTAAAATCATCTAGAAGGTAACTTTTAGTCTTGTACCTCTATAGCCTGCTATTGCCTACTTCTTTTTTTTCCCACACCACAGACACTGACTGATCATCTGTAATGTGCCAAATACTCTTATAGATGTTAGGGATACAGCAGGGAGTGTAACAGACAAAATTTCTTGTCTTCATGGAGCTTGAATTCTAGTGTGCATGTGTGTGCACATTCGTGTGTGGTGTGTGTGTGTCTGTGAGAGAGAGAGATGCTGGGGTGTGTAAGAAAGACACTGTTAAAAATAAATTAATTAAATAGTATATTATAAGGTGATAAGTGCTATGGAGAAAAACAAAGCAGAAGAGGTGGTAGGGGAGGGGGTTGCAGTTTTAAATAGTTTTCTTAGGAAGGTTTAGCTGAAGTAACATTGGAGTCAAGTTTGGGAGGACATGAGGGAGTAAAAAGAGCAGGTAATTAGGAGAATGAACATTCCAAGGGGAAGGCTGGCAGGATTCAACAGATGTCCTGAGGTGGGAGTGTGCCTCTAGCATTCAATATCTGTTCTAAACCTATGTAGAGAGAGAACGTTGTGTGATTAGAGCAGTTTATTTGCAACAATCTTCAATTGAATAGCAAAGCCTTACCAAATTTTGAAAGTGGAAGTATTTCCATCCGTGTTTAAAATGATGATGGTAGCTATTATGTGGTCCATTTTATTTATAATATATTTATAAGTTTATCTATACCTATATTTCTATGTCTATTTGTATAGTATATATATTTATAAAATGTACTTATATTATAGAAATATAACTAAAGCTGGGCTGCAGTTTTAAGGAGGCAGGGAACCCTGAGTGGGAGATGGGACACATTTCTTCTGCTTAAAAACCCTCAGTTTTACAAAATGTCATAGAGATTTCCTGTCAAGATGGTGGTATAGTTAAACATGGATCACCTTCTTGCACACCACATCAAAATTACAGCTAAACTATAGAACAACAATCACAAAGAACCATCTTGAGTTGAATGGAAGTCTGACAACTACAGAATTAAAGAAACTGGCAGGAGGGGCACAGACATGGAACGGGCTGGTCCTATACCCATGTGTGGTGGATAAAAATCTGGGAGGGCTACCTCAGGAGCAAGGGATCCCAGCCCCACACCAGGCCTTCCAATCCAGGGTTCCAGTGCCATGAAGTTATGTCCCCATAACTTCTGGTTGTAAAACCTAGCAGGGATTGAGTGGGTGGAAAAAACTTCTGGAAACCCTAACAGACCGCCTCTTAAAGAATCAACACACAGACCTACTCAGACTTACTCCCTCTGAGCTCCAGCACCAGGGTAGCAGCTTGCAAGGCACCAGTGACATATGGAGAGGAACTGAAGTTTCTAGCATTAAGGTGAGAGCTGGGGGACAGCTTTCTCCCAGACAGAAAGGTGGGAAGGGGCCATTGTTCTTATTCTGAACCCTCCCCCAACAAGCCACAGAACCACCAAGTGCATGCCAAATCTGAGACTCTGTCAACCTGCCTCACAAGGTTGGTTCTGCCATGGTGATCCCTTGAGGCTCTGCCCCACCCAACTTACTGGCCCACTCAATCTGTTAATAGTGGCTTTTACATGTGAATGGCTGGTATTGGCTCATGATTCACAACCTCCTAGTTCTCTCCAAGGAGCAACACTTCCCCTCAGCAAGTCCCTACACCCTATACTTCTTGCTAAGTGTTCCCAGGCCTGGCACTAACAGCAGCCAGTCTAAATTTACAGCTTGGCTTCACCTGGGAACCTCTAAGCCCAGCACAAGTAGCAACCATCTCAGACTGCTTTGTAGCTTAAACAGGGTGGCCCTGGGAAAGACACAAGTCAGGGCTGACCTTGGCCTGTACCACCTGGGAAACTCCAGAGCCTATGAACCCAGTGGACAGCTACAGACCACGTCAGAGCATTGCCACACTGTCCCTGCATAGATGATCCGTTGTGGAGGGTGGAGGTTGGTGGTAAGTGGTCAAAGCTAGTCCTTGCAGCTGACTAACCTGGGTAAATTCTTTCCACTGGCCTGCCAAGAGCAATCAGTGCTCAACTACTAGAGGAGAGTACACTTAGCCCACACAAAATGTGGACTAGCTTGGGTGACAGGGGAGGCTGGGCCACTGGAACCTCCAAGATATCTACTACATTAGGCCACACTACCAAAACAAGGAGTCATAGCAGCTCTACCTGACACATAGAAACAAACATAAGGGTCTGCCAAAATGAGGAGACAAAGAAATATAGCCCAAATGAAGGAACAGATAAAAACACCAGAAAAAGAGCTAAACAAAATGGAGATAAGTAATCTATCAGATGTATAGTTCAAAACACTGGTTATAAGGGTGCTCAAGGAACTTAGTGAGGAAGTCAACAGAATAAAAAAGATCCAGGCAGAAATGAAGGATACATTAAATGAATATAGAACAATTTACAAGGAAACAACAGTACAGTGGATAAAACTGAGAATCAAATAAAAGATTTGGAACACAAGGAAGCAATAAACAATCAATCAGAATAAGAAGAAAAAAGAATCCCCTCAAAAAGGGGATAGTGGAAGCAGCTTGTGGGACAACTTTAAGCATTACAACATTCACATCATAGGGATGCCTGAAGGAGAAGAGAAAGAGCAAGAAATTGGAAATCTATTTGAAAAAATAATAAAAAAGACTTTAATAATTTGGTGAAGGAAATAGACATGCAAGTCCAGGAAGCATAAACAAGAGTTCCAAACAAGATGGATGAAAAGAGGCCCACTCCAAGATGCATCATAATTAAAGTGACAAAGGTTAAAGATCAAGAGAGAATCTTAAAAGTAGCAAAAGAAAAGCAGTTAGTTACCTGCAAGGTAGTTCCCATAAGATTGTCAAGTGATTTTTCAAAAGAAACTTTGTAGACTAGATGGGATTGGCAAGACATACAAAGTCACGAAAAGCAGGGACCCAGAGCCAAGATTGCTCTACCCAAGGAAGCTATAATTTAGAATTGAAGGTCAGATAAATAGCTTCACAGACAAGAAAACATTAAGGAGATCATCATCACCAAATCATTATTATATGAAATGTTAAAGACACTTATTTAAAAAAAATCAAAACTGTGAACAATAAAATGGCAATAAAAACATATGTATCAACAATTAAATCTAAAAAACAAACCAAGCAAACAAGAACAGAGACAGAATCATGGATATAGAAAGTGTTTTGATGGTTGTCAAATGGGAGTGGTGTGTGGGGGAATGTGTGAAGAGGTGAAGGGATTAAGAAGTACAAATAGGTAGGTACAGAATAATCATGGGGATGTAAAGTACAATATAGGGAATGGAGTAGCCAAAGAACTTGTAGCATGACCCATGGACATGAACAGTGGTGTAGGGATGGCCTGAGGGAGTAGGGGGCACTGGATAGAAGGGGACAAAGAGGGTAAAACTGAGACAACTGTTTTACCATAGTCAAAAAAATATAATTGAATAAAAATTCATGGAGACTTCTGAACTCATGTTGAATGATGCAAGCTCTGAGACCAATAGAAGAAATTATAGATGGTGATAATGGCTAGTCTTTCAGCCTTGTGCCAATATTTCCTTGCCTTTGTGGTTTTATTTATTTATTTATATTGAATTTGTTGAGATGACATTGATTAATAAAATTATATAGGTTTCATGTGTGTAGTTCTATAATACGTTATCTATATATTGCATTGTGTGTTCACCACCCTAAGTCATTTTTGTGGGTATAATTGTGTGTGTCTTTAATTCACTTTCATCTAACTTCAGGCTTGACCATTTTCTTATCATGAATATCTCCTTGGGAAAGTTATAATGTGGTGCCGTAATTGCAACCTTTTTCTTTTGGTTATGTAAGAAAATTAGTACAGATCTCAGGGTGGATAATTCCACCACAGCTAATAAATCAGGCTGTTTTCTACATCAAGGCAAATAGCAGTTGGGGCTGGAGAGTTGGACTGGTAATAACTACAGGAGAGCTTCAAGTGATTATGAAAGGAGCCTGCTGATGTGCAGCTTTGGACTTTCTTGTGTCAGCAATAAATGTCTTGATTCAGGTTAAACAAAAACTACCTCTGCTTGGAAGTAGCATGCCTCAGCACACTCTTTCATAACCAGTTTGCCAGAAATGATGATTTATTAAGTGGATTAAGAATAGAGGCTACTTTTCTATTCAGCACTGGGAAGTATTCAGAAGGAAGACTCCTGTTTCAACACAGTGGGCAGGGTTATTCTCTCCATACATTTCCAGATACCTCCTTGGACTTGTGGTACTTTGTCAACAGGTTTACAGGAAATCTGTGAAAATTAATTAATGTGTAGCTTACAACTAATGAGTTTTGGTGTTTATTCTATACAATAAATGACAAGCAATTCAACAATGAACAATACACTCCACCTTGGCCATGGAGAATTTCCCATTTGAGGGGGTGTTTAAGAAAGCCTGTGTGTGGAGGTTTCAGAGCAGATTTGACTAAAAATCAGGGTGAGATTAGACCTGCAATTCTGCGTTTTTTCAGGTATAAGAAAGATTATTTTTAAACATCCAAATATTTAGAGAAACTGCTGGTGGTGGCTGTTTTTTAGGATCCATTGAGAAAATATATAACAAATATGATCGTTCAAAAGCATTAGTTAATTTACTTACTTAGGCTTTTAATTTTACTCATCACAACAGCATCTACAAATAATTTGAAAACAAAACAGTAGCTCAAGTATGTGTGAGGTATGTAGTTTATTTAACTAGTCCATAGATGAGTTAATAGTTTTCAACCAGTTCTACTTCCACAGGCTAACTGTTGGAAATTTAGAATTAGATGGCTTTACAGAATGAACTCTTTTTATACTTAGTAGCCAACCCTATACTTCCATCCCCAACAACACAGTTTGTTGAATCCCTTCACTAGCATTCTGGAGTTAGAGGGATAAAGTACAAAAAATATCCTTGAAACAACTGCAAAAGTCTGCTCATTCATGGTAATAGGAAGAAACTAGGACTTAACTGGGGTCATTGTGCAAATGTTTCAGCCTGGTGTCATCATGCCAGGTCCACATTGCATTGCCAGAGAGTCACCAGGCTTTGCTTAGGATGACTTCCTGCTGTTCCATCTTCACTGAAGATTTATTTAAGTTTTAAGGTCATTCTGTTACAGTGTCATCATTTATAGTATCCCGTGAGGATCTTCTCTTGCTTGTGTTACCTATACATGGAAGAGAACAAATGTCTCAGTATGAATTTAATTCTGAAAGTACAACAAAATTGGAACAAAGGCTTCACTGACCCTGTTGGTAAGACTTTATTTTATAATTAAAACCAAATCATTTGCAAACTTGAATTTCAAAACAAGAAATTCACTCTTTTTAAAAATGTCAGTGAGGGAGAGAGAAGATGGAGGCTAGCTGAGAGGGAGCAGATTCCACTTCCCCCTACACACAGGAGAGAAAACTGGCTGATGTATCCAGGAACAAAGCAGACAGCCAACAGTACCACAGCATGTATGAAAATAGGAGATCAAAAATCGTAGCAGACATTGAAAAACCAGATGGTAAGAAGAGTGCTTCAGGACAATAAGGGCCCAGAGATCAGCACGGGGACCAGGGAGGCTGTGGGACTAGGGAGGCTGCAGGCCCAGGCCAGGGCCAGCTGGGCTGCTCACAGGGCTCTTGGGAGAGAGCTGTGTCAGCGCTCCCTTCCAGGCCAGGCAGGGTTTGAGCAGCTCTGGGAGAGACCTAGTTGCTAGAAATTGCAGAGAGGGGAGTAAGGACTGAGTGGCAAACACACTGGGGCCAGGATCACCCACGCATTGCCCTGGAAAGAGTGTGCGACCAAGCCAGACATGTGACCGGAGGTGGCCCTGCCTGGTGCATGTGCCCGCAACCAGAAGAGAGAGAGCTTTGTGGAGCACCCTGGGGCCACAGCCAGACCCTGAAAGAGCCTGTGCGCCTCGGGAGAACTGGAGCCAGCACCTGATAAACCCGGAGTGAGGATGCTGCTGCCGGAGACCTGGAGATTGCACCCAGTAAACCTGGAGTGAGCATGCACGCTGCCAGAGACTGGGAGATGGCTCCGTTAGGCCCGGAATGAGCGCACGTGCCTCCAGTGACTCAGAGACTGCACCCATAAACCCAGAGTGAGGGCGAGAGCGTCTGGAGACCTGGAGACCCAGAGACCACATATGTAAACCTACCCCTCAGCCTGCTGCAGACAGCAAGAAGAGAAAAACTAGTTTGACCAGTTTGAAACCAGCAAGAAGTTTTTATTATTATTATTATTTTAATTTTTTGTGTTTTTGTTTTTTGTTTGATTTTTTAAAAAGAAATTTTTAATTTTAATTTTTTATCTCTCAATTACTTTTGATTCTCTTTCCTTCTTTCTTGTTTTATTCCTTCTTCCTTTCTTTCCAATTTTATCTCTTCTACCTTTTTTAGTCTGTTTTTCCTTTTAAATACCCACAAATGAGACAAAAAAACCTGGAACTGTGAAAAGACCAGAGTTGGACCCAAAGAGGGGGCATCCCAACAGCTGAGACAGAGAGACAAATTTCACTTTGCTATTACAGAGAACCTGCAAGATATTGCATTATTGCATTATTATTTTATATTATTCTTACATCTTTTATTTGAATAATATTTTTTGTATTCCTCTTCTTCCTGTTTAGTCTTCTTTGCTTGGCTGGTTATAATGTATTGATTGATGGGTTTCCCCTGTTCCCTCATTCATAATGTATTGCTAATTTACTGTCCTTCACTTCACCTGTATTCCATTAACACACTACTCTAGGTCTCATACTCCCTATTCTTAGTATCCAGATCTCATAGATTCTGTAATATGATTGTTGCTCTAATATTATTATAAATAATAGCTGTTCCATGATGTCATAAATACTACACAACACTCCTCCAAGACCCTAGGCCACTTTATGGTGTCCTGAACTCTATTACTGTAGTGGTTAACTCTATTCTCTCACACACTACACCTATTTACTATCCTTTATTCTCACCTTACCTCAAAATCTGACCTCCCACAACCTCACTGCTTTCTAGATCCAACTCACAACCCTTCCCTCCCCAACAAGAGTCTTATCTTCATTACACCATTTCTAAAAGTGACTAGTTGGGTGGTATATCATGGTTAACACTATACATAGGCAAGGGATCTCCTACCTCTTCTTTACCAGCTGCTACTGCAAATAGTATAGAATACTCTCTTTCTGTCTTAAACCATTTTTGCATTACCCTTCCAACTGATCACAATAAAGAGTAGGTGGAAGCAGTGAACACGAGGATATGCGAAGGAGACTGCACCACTGAATCTTACAGGTATTCTACCACAGAAGCTCTCACCATAAACTGAGGGAGTCAGAACAGATCAGGTTAAGAAGCTGAGGCTAACAAGAAGAGTCTCACAAAAAATGGGAAGACAAAGAAACAATCCCCAAATGAAAGGAAAGGAGGAAACCTCAGAAAGAATGATAAATAAAATACAGACAAGTCAACTGTCAGATATTGAGTTCAAAGCAATGGTTATCAGGAAGTTCCATGAGCTCACAATTAATTACCAGAAAATACAGGGAAACCACAATGAACTTACTGCAAACCATATCAACATGAAAAAGGAAATAGAAACTAACAACAAGGACCAAGAGGAAATGAAGTATACAATATCTGAATTGAAGAACACAGTAGAAAGAATTAAAAGCAGAATAGATGAAGCAGAAGATCGGATCAGTGAGCTGGAGGACAAAATAGAAAAAAACACCCAGAAAGAGCAGGAAAAGGAAAAGCAGCTCTGAAAAAATGAAGAGGGATTAAGAGAAATACAGGACAATATGAAACATAATAATATCCAAATAATAGGGATACCAGAAGGAGAAGAAGAAGAAAAAGGGATAGAAAACCTATTTGAAAAAGTAATGATGGAAAACATCCCTAATGTGATGAGAGAAAAAGTCACACAAATACAGGAAACACAGAGAGTCCCAATCAAGAGGAACCCAAAGAGGCCCTCTTCAAGACATGTCATAATTAAAATGACAAAATTCCAAGACAAAGAGAGAATTTTAAAGGCAGCAAGGGAGAAAAAGTAAATAACATAAAAGGGAGCCCCAGTAAGGTTAGCAACTGACCTCTCAATGGAAATGCTCCAAGGCAGAAGAGAATGGCAAGAAATATTCCAAGTAATGAGAACCAGAGGATTACAGCCAAGGCTACTTTACCCAGCAAGGCTCTCAATCAAGATAGAAGGCCAAATAAAGAGCTTTCCAGACAAAAGAAGTCTAAAAAAATACACCTCCACCAAACCAGCTCTGCAAGACATGCTAAAGGATGTGGTTTAAGGAAAGGAAGGCAAAGAGAGACAGTGAGAGAGGAACACAGGTACAAAGATGACAATGAATAAGAACCTATCAATGATAACCTTAAATGTAAATGGATTAAATGCTCCAATCAAAAGACACAGAATAGCTGAATGGATAAGAAAGCATGACACACACATATGCTGCCTACAAGAGACCCACCTGAGGACAAAAGATATACACAGACTGAAAGTGAAGGGCTGGAAGCAAATTTTCCAAGCAAATGGACAGGAAAAAAAAAGCTGGGGTAGCAATACTCATATGAGACAAAATAGACTTCAAAAAAAGGGCCATAAAGAAAGACCCAGAAGGTCACTTCATAATACTCAAGGGAAGACTCCACCAAGAAGACATAAACATTGTAAATATATATGCATACAATGTAGGAGCACTCAAATACATAAAGAAAACCTTGGAGGACTTCAAGAAAGATATTGACAGCAACACAATTATAGTAGGGGATTTTAACACTCCACTGTCAAAAATGGACAGATCTTCCAAACAAAATATCAACAAAGATGTTGTGACATTGAACAAAGCCCTAGATGAAATGGACTTAACTGATACATATAGAGCTCTTCATCCCAAAGAAGCTAAATATACATTCTTTTCAAATGCACATGGAACATTTTCAAAGATAGGCTACATGATAGGACACAAAAAAGTCTCAACAAATTCAAGAAAATTTAAAACATACCAAGAATTTTCTCCAACCACAAGGGATTGAAATGAGAAACCAACCTCAAGGGAAAAAACTCCAAACCCTCAAAATCATGGAGATTGAATAGCATGCTATTAAACAATGAAGGGGTCGAGAAGGAAATTAGGGAAGAAATCAAAAAGTTTCTGGAAACAAATGAAAATGAACTCACAACAACTCAAAATTTATGGGACACAGCAAAGGCAGTCCTGAAAGGGAAGTTCATAGTGGTACAGGCCTACCTAAAAAGGATAGAAACATTTCAAACAAAGAACCTAATCCCATGCCTACAATAACTTGAGGAACAACAACAAAGACAGACCCAAGCTAGTAGAAGGAAGGAAATAACCAAGATCAGAGCAGAATTGATGACATAGAGATGAAAAGCACAATTCTAAGGATCAATGAATCCAGGAACTGGTTCTTTGAAAAGAAAAATAAAATAGACAAGCCTTTAAGCAGGAAAAAAGGAGAGAGAGGACCCAAATAAACACAATCAGAAATGAAAGAGGAGAGATTACAATGTACACAACAGAAATACAGAAGAATGTAAGAGATTACTATGAACAACTGTATGCCAAGAAATTTGAAATCCTATTTGAAATGGACAAACTTCTAGAAAAATATAATCTTCCAAAACTGAATGAAGAAGAAGCAGAAAGCCTGAACAGACCAATAACAGCTGAAGAAATTGAAGCAGTAATCAAAAAACTCCTGACACAAAAGCTCTGGACTATATGGTTTCACAGGAGAATTCTACAAAACATTTGAGGAAGTGCTAACCCCTATCCTTCACAGAGTATTTGAAAAAATTCAAAATGATGGATCACTCCCAAACTCCATTTTATGAAACCAACATCATCCTAATCCTAAAACCAGATAAAGACACAACAAAGAAAGAAATATTCAGGCCAGTATTGCTGATGAACATAGATATTAAAATCCTCAACAGAATATTGGCAAACTGCATCTAACAATACATTAAAAAGATCATACACCATGACCAAATGAAATTCACCCCAGGGATGCAAGGATGGTTCGACCCTTGCAAGTCAGTAAATGTAATACACCACATAAACAAAAAACAAAGACAAAGAACACATGATCATATCAATAGATGTGGCAAAAGCATTTGACAAGGTACAGCACCCATTTATAATAAAAACACTCAGCAAAGTGGGAATATTGGGAGCATTTCTCAACATAATAAAGGCCATATATGAGAGACCTACTGCCAACATCATACTCAATGGGAAAAATCTAAAAGCTTTTCCACTAAAATCAGGAACAAGACAAGGTTGTCCCCTTTCACCACTTCTATTCAATATGGTATTGGAAGTCCTAGCCATAGCAATCAGACAAGAAAAGGAAATAAAAGGCATCCAAATCAGAAAAGAGGAAACAAAACTGTCATTGATTGCAGATGACATGATAGTGTATATAGAAAATTCTACAGACTTCAACCAAAAACTCCTTGACCTAATAAATGAATTTGGCAAGACAGCGGCATACAAAGTCAATATCTAGAAATCAAAGGCATTTTTTGTATACCAATAATGAAACAGTAGAAGCAGAAAAAAAATCCCATTCGATATAGCAAAAAGAAAAATAAAATACCTAGGAATAAACCTAATCAAAGAGGTAAAAGGCCTGTATGCACAAAATTACACAACATTGAAGAAAGAAATCAAGGGAGACACAAACAAATGGAAACATATACCGTGTTCATGGATTGGAAGAATTAACATCATCAAAATGCCCATACTACCCAAAGCAATTTACAGATTCAATGCAATACCTATTAAAGTAACAATGGCATATTTCACAGACATAGAACATACACTTCAAAAATTTATGTGGAACCATAAACAACCCCGAATAGCTGCTGCACTTTTGAAAAAGAAGAGCAAAGTAGGAGGGATCACAATACCTGATATCAAACTGTATTTCAAGGCCACTATACTCAAAGCAGCCTGGTACTGGCATTAAAAACAGACACATGGACCAGTGGAACAGATTAGAGGACCCAGAAATAAACCCTAGTCTCTATGGCCAATTAATATTCAATAAAAGAGGCAGCAACATAAAATGGAATAAAGATAGCCTCTTCAACAAATGGTGTTGGGAGAACTGGACAGGTATGTGCAAAAAAATGAAACTTAAGCACCAACTTACACCATACTCAACAATAAATTCAAGGTGGATAAAAGACTTAAATATAAGCCGGGACACCATTAAAGTCCTAGAGGCAAACTTAGGCAGGAAAATGTCAGGTATTTCACACAGTGACATTTTTACTAATATGTCCCTTAGAGCAACGGACATAAAGGAAAAAATAAACAAATGGGATCTCATCAAAATAGAAAGCTTCTGTATGGCTAAAGAAAACAATATTAAAATAAAAAAAGAACCAACCACATGGGAAAACATATTTGCCAATGATACCTCAGACAAGGGTTTAATCTCCAAAATATATAAAGAACTTATACAAGTCAACTCTAAGAAGACAAGCAACCCAATTAAAAAATGGCAAAGGACTTGAAAAGACGCTTCTCCAAGGAGGACATACAGAGGATCCAGAGACATATGAAAAGATGCTCAATATCACTAGCTATCAGATAGATGCAAATTAAAACCACAGTGAGATAATACTTCACACCAGTCAGAATGGCTATCATAAGCAAAGCAACAAACAACAAGTGTTGGAGAGTTTGTGGAGAAAAGGGGTCCCTAGTGCACTGTTGGTGGGATTGCAGACCTGTACCACCACTATGAAAAACACTATGGAATCTTCTCAGAAAACTAAAATTGGATTTGCCTTTTGATCCAGCATTTTTAATGCTAGGATTATACTGTATGAACCCTGAAACACCAATCCAAAAGAACCTATGCCCCACAATGTTCACAGTAGCACAATTTACAATAGCCAAGTGCTGGAAACAACCTAGGTGCCCATCAGTAATTGAATAGATCAAAAAACTATGGTACATTTGCACAATAGAATTCTATGCATCAGAAAGAAAGAAGGAGCTCCTACCCTATGCAACAGCATGGATGGAACTGGAAAGCATTATGCTAATGCTTACAAAAGCATTATGCTAATGCTTACAAAAGCTTACAAAATAAGCCAGGTGGTGAAAGACAAATACCACATGATCTCACCTTTAACAGGAACCTAAACAACAAAACAAGCAAAATATAACCAAGACACAGAAATAGAGGACAGGCTGATAGTGTCCAAAGGGGAGAGGGGAGGGAATTTCAGGGTAAAAGGGGAAGAGTTTACAGGAACAAGTATAAAGGACACATGGACAAAAACTAGGGGGGTGGAAATGTGAGGGAGCAGGGAGGGCTGGGTGCGTGGGCTGGAGTGGGAGTAAAAGTCAGAAAACTGTACTTGAACAACAATTAAAATAAAAATAACTTGCACTTAAAAAAATGTCAGTGAAATGGGTTTAGAATAACTCCAGTTTCTTCTCTCTCTCCAGGGACGGGTGTGGGTGTTTTATGTATCCTGCCATGAGCCGGACTCATGTAGACCTTTTAAATTTAATTAAAAAGCCTTCCATGGGCTGCCAGATTTGTGCAGCAGAATTTCACTGTAACCTTTTGTACCAGATTAAAAACCTGTGACAATCAGGGATGTTGCCAAATTTGAAATGAAGTGCTCAGAGTAAATTCAATAAGTTTTACAATTCAGTGAGCTTTCACAGTGACTCCTGTTTCTGCTTCAACTACAGCTGGAGGATTGATGGAGACTACTCCTTCCACGGAATACCTGCTCACTATCCTACTCTTTTCAATAACACCTTCCCCACCCTGCCCACACACCTACAATGTTTCCAATCACAGGAGAATATTGCCAACATGTCATGGGTGCAGTTTTACAAAAAGGTTCCCTGTTATGTGCAGGCTGTGAAACATGACATACCAAATTTGTAATGCACAGTAGCATATCAAACCTTCTGAGCATTTCTGCAGAAAACCAATTCATTTTGTTTAACACAGTGTTTTTCAGATATGTTTGACCATACTTCGTATTTTTTTCTGATAACATTTAACAGCCTCCCAAAGAGCTCAAAATATCTCACAAAAGACTGTGTCAATGGCTCTGTGAAAATGAACCATTTGACGTGTCTTGTAAAAGTCTTGGTTTCCTGTGATCAGTGCAAAGTATATATCCCCAGCACAGCATACCAAGAGGGGGCTGAGGAGGGATATTTGGTGAGCAAGGGAAACTCCTTTTCTGAAAGGAGACTTGCTCTGGTTCATGGTAATGAAATATTCTGTCTCTTTGAAGAAGGATTTGGCCAGGTCACAGGACTAACCTCCTCATGCTACCAAATATATCACCCTAAAATACCACCTGTATGTGTGGTTACAAAAGTTGTCTTTAGCAAACTACATCACCATCATGTGTCATCTGCCTGCAATTTTTGCATCCCCTCCAGTGCCATTTTGCTCCTTTGCCCACTGTGTATATAATAATGAGCAAGCATCACTCATGTACACTGGCATTGCAACTACATAAGGAAGACCAGATGATGGACACACGTGCTTGCTTAGTTCCTTATGAGGTTTAAGTGAAAATCAGGACAGTATCTGGCCAAGGTGGACTCTAGAATTAGTAGAATTAGTGGTCTGTGGAGCACATTTTGACCTGTCATTACTGGTTTCCAAACACCCATTTGGGTAAGTAGAGTTTGAAGAACACTGAACGCAATTAGAATTTTTTGGAAAGGGCAAAGTGAGGATCCCAGTAGGGAATAAGTATCACTCTCAGAGGGACTTAATAGAAGTGTTTAATAGAGAGCTTATTGAGGTGGAAAAGGGTTTGAGATAATCAAAGGAAATGGGAAGGCACCCAGAAAATAACAATTTCAGGAAGCTGATCTACCCTCAGACTTCTCACTTTAAAGCCAATTCATCACTTTTCACGAAAATAAAATTAAATGACAGAGTTTGAAATTACACATTCGTTAGCCACACCAAAGTTAGATAAAAATCTGAGTTTCTTGAAAGGAACCATGTCCAAGGACAAATTTGAAATTGAGTCTCTGGTTTATTGCAGGTAAAGGAAATAATAATTATAAATAATTAACCATAGGTATGTATAGGCCAGCTCTTGAGAACAAAGAAAACCTTGCAGAAGTTTAACTATGTACTACTTTTGACCTTCATCCAACTCCATCTTCATATTGGGCAATAGCCTGAGCAGTCTAGATATGTAGTACAAAGAATTGTTACAGATTGGTGCATTGTATTTAATTGTAAGGTTAGAGGCAAGTAATGTGTTATTAATACTTAAAGTGTAAATATTTAAGATTTATTTATTTATAAATTAAAAAAAAATCATGGACATTCCTTGTAATCTCATCTCTTCTAGAATGAGAAAGAAGATGAGTAAAGGCAACTAGTTCAGGCAAGGAATGCAGTACCCATGTGATTAGAATTCTTTATGGGTATAGCTGCATGAGTTTTTTAAAATTAAATAACAACAGTGAAGCATAGTTTTTTAGCTATATAAAAATGTTGATTTTGATATAAATATTAAACTAGTCCAAGATAAATTTAATCAACTTTATTTGTACAAATTCATACATTTAGGTCAAGTGCTGGTCATTAATCAATTTTTGATATAATTGATGTGAATCTTGACATTTTGCAGATTGAATGGGATCTACACTTCTTAAAAAGCATTTAATTAAAGTAGTTTCTGATTCATTTGTCACTTCTAGATCATTGTTCACTCACTATCTTTTTTTGAAGGTGTATTAGTCTCTTGTTTTTACCTTGGAATTATCTGTTAACCTTCTGTGTACTCATTTATTAAAAATTTATTAGCTCCTATGTCACAGTTTTAATATCCATTATTATGGGGATAAATTAAATGTACCATAAAAGACCCTTCAACACCCTGGCTGCTCTGTTCTTTGACCTCTTCATATTCAATGGCTTTCTCTCCCACTCTCCATCAGTCACCCAATTCCATAGTTACAAGGACACCATCATCAGAAAACCACACCAACTCCACGTTTACTCACTGAATACCTCACTCTATTTTTAATTTTCTGACTTTCCAATTTATTGCTCAAATACGCCCTTAATCTGTTGACTTTTCCACTTTCCCTCCTATGTACCACCTTCCTCCTGATCTCACTGCACTCTTTATTCAGTATACAAAAGGTTTGTCAATAAAATATCCAGCCATGTAATAATGGAAAATAGAAACATTTATTGAAGAAGGTACAAGATACAAGAATCATTGTACATAAGAAAATGATGCTTCAGTCCCCTTCAGAGTAGGCACCTTGGGAACTCACACTGTTCTCCCAGTGTCCCTTCCACTGTTCAAAATGCTCTGCAAAATCCTTTATTGCAGGGGTCACTCATTGCACACTCATTTTCACCGGGGGCCACATCAGCCTTGTGGTTGCCTTCAAAGGGTCAAAATAATTTTAAGACTGTATAAATGTAACTACTCCTTAACTGTTAAGGACTTGAAATTACAGTCAGCCCTTTGAAGGCAACTGCGAGGCTGATGTAGCTCTGGTGAAAATGAGTTTGACACTCCTGTTTTATTGGAATCGCTGTCACCTACCCTGTTGTATTTTCCTGCATCTCATCAATGTTCTGAACTCTCCTTCCTTTCAAAAGTGATTTTAGTTTGGGAAAAGTCAGAAATCATAGGATGTCAAATCTGGGTTGCAGGGAGGCTGAGTCACCTGGGTGATTTGATGTTTCACCAAAAAACTCTGCAGGAGACAGGATGTATAAGCGAGCACATTGACGTGATGAAGCTGCTGATCAGCAGTTGCCCATAGCTGTGGCCTTCAGAATCATCCAAATAGTTTTGGCAGAGGAATGTTCAAGCTTAACACAAAATCTGATGCAGATTCATTGCTCTATTTACTCAGTCATTTTGAATGCAATGGCCACACAGTACACCTGCTCACTCAACAACGTCTATCTTCCCCACTAACTAGTACAGTGAAGTCATCATTGTTCACACCTGTGCATTCTTCTCTAATCTCCTTGGCTGCCAGGTTACATCAATGTTGTGTAAGTCGTTCTTGTTATATTAGCAATGGCTGAACATTTTCCAGACAGTCCCGGTACATCTTCAAATTCCAGGGATTATGTACCTTATTAGGGAGGCATAATTCATGTTCAACTTAAACAGTTCCTCTTGAAACTGAGCCACACTTATAAAACAGGTGCTTAATAATTCAGATGCATTGTGTGGTTTCTTTCAAAGAAAGCTATGAAAATTGAAGGTATAATTTAATGCATAAAAGTGTGCAATTCCTCTGAAATTGAAATTTTATTTCTACCTAATAGGTATATAATTTTGAAAGTCTGGTAAACTATACTGAATTCAATGGAATCTATGCAAAATAAATGCAGTCTTTTAAAAAGATTTTATTTATTTATTTTTAGAGTGAGGGGAAGTGAAGGAAGAAGAGAGGGAGAGAAACATCAATGTGTGGGCTGCCTCTCATGCACCTCACACTGGGGACCTGGACTGACTGAGAATCTAACCAGCGATCCCCTGGTTCATAGGCCAGTGCTCAATCCACTAAGCCACATCATCCAGAGTAATAAATGTAGTTTTAATGCCAATTTGCTCAATTTGTTTGAATGTGAAAACTTGCACCTGACTAAAAAGCCTATATGCTTTCCCTCATCCCTGTAGAACTTTTTGTATAAAAAATACTTAATCTGTGGAATTAATTTGGATGGCTGGATTATATATATCTGCTGAAGAGATCTTCTGAGTGGTGTATTTTGACTTATCTTTCTAGACTTTCAATGAGGATACCCACATGAATAAATTAGCAGTTTTTGACAAGTTCCTTCATGTCTTATGCAATGGAACTTATTTGAAAATTTAATAGGATAAAATTCCCCTTACAAATGCTGTAGTGGAGGAAATGCACAACTACCTTCTGTTTTTACTCAAAAGGAAAAAAAAATTATAACCACACGATTATTTAAATAAGCACAGTTGAATTTGACAAAATCCAACATCCATTCATGATAAAAATTTCAACAAAATGGAAATAGAAGGAAACTTCCTCAGCCAGATAAAGAGGATGTATAAACACCTTACAGCTAACATCATACTTAATCGTGCAAGACTAAATGCTTTCTTCTGAAGATTGGGAACAAGGGAAGCATTGTTTTCCATTTTAAGGAAAGTATTTCTTCTCTTACCCTTCCTATTCAACATCATGCTTTAAGTCTTAGTGCAATAAGTCAAGAAAAAGAATAAAAGTCATCCAGGCTAAAATGGCAGAAGTAAAACTGTCATTAGCAGACTACATAGATTAGTATGTAGAAAATGTTAAGAATCCACAAAAAACAACTTCAGTGAGGTCATAGGAAAAAATATATATATATAACTTCTATTTACTAGTAATGAAATTTCTGAAAAATAGAATTAAGAGAAAAATCTCATTCACAATAGCAAAAAATGCTTAGAAACAGATTTAACAAAAGACCAAGATTTCTACAGTGAAAACTCCATCACTGAAAGAAGTATAAAGAATCTTAATAAATGAAAAGAAATTGCATGTTTATGAATTGGAAGACTCAATATTATTAAGATTGCAATTCTTTCCAAATTGACCTACAAATTTAATGCAATCTCTACAAAAATTCTAGCTTGCTTGCTGTTTTTTTATTTTCTGTTTATTTTTTGCAGAAATCGACAAGCTGATCCTAAAATTTATACAAAAATGCAAGGCACCAGAATAACCAAACATGTCTTGAGAAAGAAGAAAGTTGGAGAACTTATATATCATGATTTCAAAACTTGGTATAAAGGTACAGTAAGCAAGACAGTGTGGTACTGATATGAGTACAGATATATTGATCAAAGGATGGTTTAGGGACAACTAAATAGCCACATGCAAAAGAATGAATTCAGGCTCTTATATAATGCACAAAAATTAATTATAATGGATTATAGACCTAAATGTGAAAGCTAAAACTACAAAACTCCTAAAAGAAAACAGAAGTAAATCTTTATTACCTTAGGTTAGACTTTCTCAAAATAAAAAATTAGAAGACACCATTACGAAAATGAAAGAAGTGATAGACTGGGAGAATACTTCCAAATCACATAACTAATAAAGGATTCTGATCTAGAATATATGAAGTACTCTTGCAACTCCATAATAAATAATAAAAATAATAATTAATTATAAAAATAGCCAAATGAAAAATTGATCTGAATACACATTTCTCCAAAGAAACTTTACAGATAGCCAATGAGTACATGAAAAATAGCTTAATATTGTTAGCCATCAGAGAAGCAATCCAAATGTCTATCAATGCTGAATGGATAAGCAAAATGTGGTGTCTATACAATAGAATACTATGGGACAAAAAAAAATGAATGAAGTATTAATACATGTTCCAACATAACTGAACTTCAAAAATGTTATACCAAGTGGAAAAAGCCAGTTGTGAAAGACCACATATTGTATGCTCCCATTTATATAAAATGTTCAGAAGAGGTAAATACATAGAGACAGATTAGTGGTTGCCAGAGGATGGGTGTGGGGTGGGCCAAGAAGTGAGGAATGATTGTTAATTGGTATGGGGTTTCTTTTGGGGATAATGAAATGTTCCAGAATTAGATAGTAGTGATGGCTTCATAACTGTAAATTTACTAAAAGCTATTGAATTGTACTTGAAAAATAAGTGAATTTTATGTTTTTAAAATTATACCTCAATAAATCTATTAAAAATAAAAATAGCATTTGAATAATGCCTTCATTATCAGGGCCATTTATGTAGCAAGTGAACTCAGTTTTTTTATAGTAGAACTGTAAAAATTCCCTGTTTGTGTACTGTTAGTCACTTGTTTTTGTGAGCAAACTAAGCAATAGATTTTCTTTCTTTCTTCGTTGGTTATTTTTTCCACTAAAAGCTCAGGAGGAATCTTTTCCAGGGTCAAATGGATTGAATTTGCTGTATGATGGTTAAATGCTCAGGCTCTATGGTGTGAGGATCCTGCCTCCATCACTTAGCTATGATAATTTGTGCCACAATCACTTAAACTCCCAATTCGCCTTCATCTTTAAAGTGGAGATACCATTAGAAGTTATTTCATGTTTATTGAGAAGGATTAAGTAGGATTTTTACTGGGCCTGATGCATAGTAAATAAAATAAATGCAGTCTACTCTATGTGCTAAATGCTAGACGCCCCGATATAAACCAATACACCACTTACTAGGTATAAGACTTGTTCAAGTTGTTTAAGGCTGAGCTGGAAGTAAGATCTTCTGGCTCTTTGCTACATTTTATTTCAGATTTCAGCATGTGGTGTGGCTGCCCTATCTGGTCCTTTCTACCTCCTTTACTTGATTTAGAGGTTCCTGGACTGGCTGTATGTGTAAAAGTCTCAGTACCATCTGTTGCAAGTTGGGTGCCTTTCAGAGTCACTGCTCTGTACATGGGAATTGTTCCAAATACTTAGAGCCTCTGAATGAAGGTAGAATGGCTTTGAGGATGGTCTTAGATCAATAGTGTATATGCAACAGGAAGAGCTTTTGCTTCCTTTTTACATTGTCTGTCAAATTTTACTTGTTAGCCAAAAATAACTGGATTTTTCAGAGCTTCAAAATCAGACAGGAACTACATGTAGCTTAGCAGGAACTTATAGTCTGGATATAAATAAAGTGGATAGCAAATGGGGCCAAATGTCCTCTAAAAATAACAAAATCAGAGGACAGGAGTAATGGTGTTATAAGCGATACCTCTGAGAGGGATTCACAATGGAATCTAGTTCATAGTTAAATTAACAGTTCATAGAGTAAAAGATCTTGTCCCAGCCACACAGACTCTCATAACTTTATAAATACATAACATTCATGTAGACTTCAAGTCAAAAGTACACACTGACATTGTGAAGAATTTCTGCTACTTGCACAACTTTGGAAAAGATTTGTTTTAAAAAAGCACCCACACAGATGTTAATCAGCCTCTATTCTTCCTATATCTTCATTCCCTTTCCTGAACTTCTCTCCACCATTTTTTTGCTTTGGTGATTTCTACCTGGCTCCATCGTGTGACAAGGTAAGGAACAAGGAGACACATGTGCTATAACCTGAAGACTGATTTTTCTTGTTCCAAATATTTCCTTGCTCATTTTAAGAAACAAAAAAAGAAACATTCCCTCCACATTGCTCCCTCTTGCACTGTTGATTCCACTTTGAAATAGCAATGAATGTTGCTAGAAGAACATTTATTTTTCTTTTTTCATACCAAGTACAAAGAATTGAAGGTATCACTCTTCCCAGCTCAGCATATATTCTGGTTATTCCTAATTTGCTTCCCTGAACTCTTTCCCTAGCCCCGACACCTGCTAATATCAAATATTATCCTTCTCTGTCTGCTTTGGGAAGTCAACTACTATAGACTCCATTACCCAAGCTCCTTTTGCTGCTTGGTTTTTAGTTAGCTTTGCCCAATGAGAGGCACTTGCAGGAGTATGGGAATGAAGTAAAAGAAGTGAGGGTATTTTTCCCCCATGTACTTGGTACTTTGAGCAGTCTTTGGTACTTTGAGCAGTGTCAAGCAATAATTGTCACCTTCCTCATTACAACACCTTTCAGACAGTTCCTAGATTCCAGCTACTTTGGGGTTCCTTTAATACTATTCTCTCCCCACTATGGCCCGTCAGCCCTAAGAATGCTAAGAGTTTCCTGCTATTTCCTTCTGAGGTAGACAGAATAATGGTCCTACAAATGTTTCCACACCTTAATCCCTGGAACCTATATGTTACTTTCCATGGTATGCAAATTTACAGATGTGATTAAGATTGTGAACCTTGAAATGTGGAACTATGCTAGATTATCTGGGTGAGCCCAATCTAATAACATGGGTCTTTAAAAGCAGCTGAAGTCAGAAAGAGATTGACAATGAAATGGCTGAGGTGGTGGGAAGTGGTGGTGGGGGGAAATGGAGACAACTGTACTTGAACAACAATAAAAAATATGAAAAAAAGAAGTTCAGAGTGAGATTAGATATTGCTGCCTTTAAAGATGGAGAAAGAGGGCCATGAGCCAGAGAATGTGGAAAACTTCTAGAACCTAAAAAAAGAAGAACACAAATTCTCTCTGGATGCCTCCAGAAGAAATGCAACCTTGTTAACAGCTTGATTTTAGCTCTTTGAGAAATACGCCAGTCTCTTGACCTAACTACAAAACTGTAAGATAATAAATTTATGTTGTTTTAAGCCACTAAATTTGTGGTAATTTGTT
Source organism: Carollia perspicillata (assembly GCA_004027735.1). Taxonomy (NCBI): domain Eukaryota; kingdom Metazoa; phylum Chordata; class Mammalia; order Chiroptera; family Phyllostomidae; genus Carollia; species Carollia perspicillata. Next base: position 56,672 of record PVKM010000593.1, read on the forward strand.
ACAGCAACAACAGAAACCCAATACACATTTCCTTCCTTTGGTTTTTTTTTTTAACTTTTCCCTCCTTACACCAGTGTAAATAGTCCCTTTATTAAAACCCTTTCATTTACATTTAAAACATTTGGAGTAAAATCTGCCCTGGCTGGTGTGGCTCAGTGGATTGAGCGCGGGCCTTCGAACCAAAGGATTGTGGTTCGATTCCCAGTCTGGGCACATGCTTGGGTTGCAGGCTTGTTCCCAGCAGGGGACACATGAGAGGCAACCATACACTGATATTTCCCTCCCTCTCTCCTTCCCTTCCCCTCTAAAGATAAATAAATAAAATCTTTAAAAACTACATTAAAAATAAAATAAAGTAATACATTTAAAACATTTAGAGTAAAATCTGTTTTCTGTTCTTAAAAAATGTGCACTCTCATTTTTTCTTCCTTCCTTCCTTTGACTGTCCTCTTTCTATGCTCATGTTCATTTTACTCTCCCATTAGGCAGCCTCTCAAATGCTTATTATGTGTCTTTATATGTGTAAATAACCTAAGAGGTACATGTGAATGTATACATTTTAAATTTGTACAAACTATCTTTTACAATACATTGAATTTTTCCTTAATTGTATTTTCATCCAATCTTATATTTTTAAGAATGATCCATGTGGCTGTCTGCAATCAAGTCCTTGCTTTTGATTGCAGCATCCTTGAAACATGAGATCCAGTCATCAAAGGAACCAAGTGAAAGCATGAGGGACCTGAAGGAACATGAGAAGAGAGCAAAGTCTCCACCTTTGAGGTTGGAGTGAGGGAAGACAGCAGAGAAACTCGAGGTAGAAGTAGATGGAAAGTGAGATGTGGTTATAGTGATGTCCTCAGGAATCTTACTGTAAATTTGTAAAATGAATGTGAGGGAAAGAGTTAATTAGCAACAAGTACCTGACTAGCATTTCCATTTGCCAGTCTCCCTAAATTTCTGTGCCTGCTTCAGACATTCCTCTCTGATCCCAGGAAGTAAAGCAAAGCACTGAGTGTCTCAGCCAGGTCTTAAATCTTGGTGCTAACCAAGTCATTATTGACCTAAAACCTAAATATTTCATCCTGAAACCTAAATATTCATGTTCTTTTTGTGAATTTGCAGCCACTTGAATTTAGAATTGCATGTAGACTTAACTCATACAAATGACTTCTTTTTGACCCATGACAGTATTTCTTTCCAAGTATTTATATATTCTCTTCTTAATGGAAATAAATTTTTGCTCTTATTTTTGATTATAAAATGCAATTCATGATTATTATACAAAAGCATTATTACAATAAAGTATTATTAAAATATAAAAAAGAATGAAGATACAACCATTATTTATTCTATCACCTGATGTAAAAATTTTTGGTGTATATTATTTCAGCTTTTCTTCCTCATTAACAGTATTCATTCAATACATATTTATTATGCAACCCACTGTACTAGGTGCTGGCATACCATGGAGAGCATAAAATACACAATTGCTGCCTTCTGGATCATGTAATCTGGTGAGGAAGAATTATACTTAATTATATGATTATTTAACTAATGTCTGCAGTAGTTAGGATGTTTATGATGATGCATCAGCCAGGTATTTCCACATTAATGCTACATAATAGGGCACCCTAAAAGTAGATGTTGCACAATAAACTCTTGTTCTTATGATCACAGTTCTGCAGGTCAGCTAGGGCAGCTGTGCTTTAGATTGTGGGTCCATGAACTAGAAGTAGTAGTTCTGCTTTAGGGTTTGTATTAAGCTTAGGTTCACTTTATATGTATTGATTCTGGTATCAAGCTGAAAGATAAAGCAGTTAACTGGCTGATGCTGTTCTCATGGTGGATTGCTAGAGAGAACAAGAAAGTTAACCAAACCATAATGAAAGTACATGTTGAACCTTTGCTTTCATTATATCTACTAACATCCCATTGACCAAAAAAAGTCAGGTGAACCAGGCCGAAACAAGGGGCAGGGAAGATCACTCTTATTGCTATGAGGACATTGCAAGATTAATGTTTATTACAGAGGGATGAAGAATTGGGATCAGTAATTTAACATGACACATAACACACAACCAAAAGTGTTATGTGTATTTCTTATGGTCACCAAAATGGCTAAAACATTCTTTTTTTAAAAAAAAATAATATACCAATTAAATTAGACCCAAAATACTAACCTGGATTTAGACTCTCAATTATTTATATTTAACCAGAGCTTAACCAAGAACCTTTCTCACTTACTTCAGAAAAAATAAATGTGAAATAGATATACAAGCCTTGACTTCAAGAACTTATAAGCGCTGAGGGGGTGGGGTTGGGATGGGAGAAAAGGCAGAAAACTGTACTTGAACAACAATTAAAATAAAAAAAATTAAAAAAGAACTTATAGGCAACCATGCTTTAATTGATTAGCATTGGAAACATTTCTAATTTATTTTCTTTACTCATTTATTTATTTAACAATTATTATTGTTTTTTATTGTTGCTCAAGTACAGTTCTCCCCATTTTACCCCTCCATTCCCCCTTCCCCACACATCCTCATCTCTCACCCTCAATCCTACGCACCTTTGGCTTTGTCCATGTGTCCTTTATGCATGTTCTTTCATGGAACTTCCACTTTTTCCCCCTTTAACCCCTCTTATCTGCTTACTGTCAGTTTGTTCTTTATTTTGATGTCTCTGGTTATATTTTGCTTCCTTGCTTTGTTGATTAGATTCCACTTATAGATGAGATCACATGGCATTTGTCTTTCACTGCCTGGCTTATTTCACTTAGCACAATACTCTCCAATTCCATGCATGCTGTCTCAAACGGTAGAAATCCCTTCTTTCTTTCTGCTGCATAGTATTCTATTGTGTAAATGTACCAGAGGTTTTTTTTTTTTTTTTTAGATTTTATTTATTTATGTTTAGAGGGCAAGGGAAGGAGAAAGGGAGAGAAATACCAATGTATGGTTGCCTCTCATGTGTCCTGTGCTGGGAAATGGCCTGCAACACGGGTATGTGCCCAGACTGGGAACTGAACCATGATCCTGTAGTTTGCAGGCCCGCACTCAATCCACTGAGCTACACCAGCCAGAGCTGTACCAGAGTTTCTTGATCCATGAATTTTCTGATGGGGACTTGGGTTGTTTCCAGTGCTTAAATATTGTAAATTGTGCTGCTATGAACATTGGGGTACATAGGTTCTTTTGATTTGGTGTTTCAGGATTCTTAGGGCATAACCCCAGCAGTGCAATTGCTGGGTCAAAAGGCAGTTCCATTTTTATTTTTTGAGGAGATTCCATACTGTTTTCCACAGTGGCTGCACCAGTCTGTATTCCCACCAATAGTGTACTAGGGCTCCCTTTTCTCCACCACATCACTAGCACTTGTTTGTTGATTTGTTTATGATGGCCATTCTTACTGGTGTGCAGTGCTATCTCATTGTGGGTTTGCATTCCTCTGATGACTAGTGATGCTGAGCATGCTTTCATATGTCTCTGGGACCATCGTATGTCCTCTTTGGAGAAGTGTCTGTTCAAGACTTTTGCCCATTTTTAATTGGGTTGCTTGTCTTCCTGGCGTGAGGTCATATAAGTTGTTTATGTATTTTGGAGATCAAACCCTTGTCCGAGGTATCATTGACAAATATATTTTCCCATATGGTTGGTTCCATTTTCATTTTGTGGATGCTTTCTTTAGCTGTGAACAAGCTGTTTATTTTGGTGAAGTCCCATTTGTTTATTCTTTCCTTTATGTCCCTTACTCTAGGGGACATATTGGTGAAAATATGGCTGTGTGGAATATCTGAAATTTTCTTACCTGTGTTCTCCTCTAGGATTTTTATGGTGTCATGACTTATATTTAAGTCTTTTATCCATCTTGAGTTTATTTTTGTGTATGGCGTAAGTTGGTAGTTGAATTTCTTTTCTTTCTTTCTTTCTTTTTTTTTTTTTTTGCATGTAGCTGTCCAGATCTTCCAACACCATTTATTGAAGAGGCTATTGTACTCCATTTTGTGCTTATGACCCCTTTGTTGAATATTAACTGACCATAGAGACTTGGGTTTATTTCTGGGCTCTCTGTTCTGTTCCAATGGTCTCTGTGTCTGATCTTATGCCAGTACCAGACTGTTGTAATTACAGTGGCCTTGTAATATAGTTTGATGTCAGGTGTTGTTATCACTCCTTCTTTGTTCTTCTTTCTCAGAATTGTGGCTATTCAGGGTTGTTCATGGTTCCATAAAATTTTTTGAAATGTTTATTCAATATCTGTGAAATATGTCATTAATATTTTAATAGGAATTGTGTTGAATATATAAAATGCTTTGGGTAGTATGTACATTTTAGTGAAATTAATTCTTCCAATCTATGATCATGGTATATGCTTCCATTTATTTGTGTCTTCTCTCATTTCTTTCTTCAATATTGTGTAGTTTTCTTGGTACAGATCTGTTCCCTCCTTGGTTAAATTTATTCCTAGTTACTTTATTTTTCTTGTTGCTGTAGCAAATGGAATTTTTTCCTGATTTCTATTTCTGATATTTCATTGTTGATGTACAAAAATGCCTTCAATTTCTGAATATTGACTTTGTATCTGGCTGCTTGCCAAATTCACTTACTAGGTTGAGTAGTTTTTTGGTGGAGTCTGTAGGGTTTTCTGTGTACACTATCATGTCATCTGCAAACAATGACAGTTTTGCTTCCTCTTTTCTAATTTGGATGCCTTTTATTTCTTTTTCTTGTCTGATTGCTGTGGCTAGTACTTCCAATACCGTGTGGAATAGGAGTGGTAAAAGTGGACATCCTTCTCTTGTTCTTGATCTTAGTGGGAACCTTTTAGTTTTTTCCCATTGAGTATGATGTTGGCTGTAGATTTCTAGCATATGATCTTTATTATGTTGAGGTATGCTCTCTCTACTCTCACTTTGCTGCGTGTTTTCATCATAAATGGGAGCCATACCTTACCAAATGTTTTTTCAGCTTCTATTGATACGATCATGTGATTTTTGTCTTTACTTTTGTTTATGTTATGTATTACATTTATTGATTTTTGAATATTGTACCATCCTTGCATCCCTTGGGTGAATCCTATTTGGTCATAGTGTATGATCTTTTTAATGTATTGCTGGATGAGGTTTGCCAGTATTTTTTTGAGGATTTTAACATTCATGTTCATCAGTAATATTGGCCTGTAGTTTTCTTTCTTTCTTGTGTCTTTGCTTTTGGGATTAGGATGATGCTGGCTTCATATAAAGAGTTTGGGAGACTTCCCTCTTCTTTTATTTTTATTTTTTTGAATAGTGTATGAAGGATAGGACTTAGCTCTTCCTGAAAAGTTTTGTAAAATTCTTTTGTGAAGCCATATGGTCCACAGCTTTTGTGTGCCAGGAGATTTTTGGTTACTGGTTTGATTTCACTAGCTATTATTGGTTTGTTCAGGCTTCATGCTTCTTTGTTTAATTTTGGAAGATTATATTTTTTTCTAGAAATTTGTCTATTTCACTCAGGTTTTCAAATTTCTTGGCATGCAGTTCTTCATAGTAATTTCCTACAATCTTGTATTTCTGTGGTATCAGTTGTAACGTCTCCCATTTCATTTCTGATTTTGTTTATTTGGGTCCTCTCTTTTTTTTTCTTGATGAGTCTGCTTAAGGGCTTGTCCATTTTGTTTATCTTTTCAAAGAACCAGCTCCTGGTCTTATTGATCCTTTGAATTGTTCTTGTAGTCTCTGTGTCATTTAATTCTGTTGTGATCTTGCTTATTTATTTCTTCTGCTCACTCTAGGATTTTATTTTTGTTCTTCCAGTTCATGTGGATGGTGATTCAAACTCTGTGTGCTTCCTGAATTTGTGTGACTTTTTTCTTTCATCAAGTTAGGGTAGTTTTCTATCATTAGTTTTTCTAACAGGTTTTTTCTCATTACTTTTTCAAATGGGTTTTGTAAACCTTCCTCCTCTTCTTCTCTTTCTGGTATCCCTATTATATGGATATTATTACATTTCATGTTTTCCTGTAGTTCCCTTAACCCCTCTTCATTCTTTTTTACTCTTTTTTTCCTTTTCTTGATCTTCCTGGGAGGTTTTTTTCTACCTTGTCCTCCAGCTTTCTGATTTGATCCCCTGCTGCATCTAGCCTGGTTTTGATTCTTTCTACTGTGTTCTTCAATTCAGAAATTCTATCCTTCATTTCTTCTTGGCTCTTGTGGATAGTTTCTATATCCTTTTTCATGCTGATATACATTGCAGTAAATTCCTCATAGCTTCCCTGTAGTTTTTAGTAGTTCACATTGAACACATTGAGCTTCCTTATAACCATTGTTTTTGACCTCAATATCTGATAGTTGACTTGCCTCTATTTCATTTATCATTATTCCTGAGGATTCCTCCTTTCCATTCATTTGGGTTGTTTATCTTCCCATTATTTGTGAGACTCTCTTGTTTGCTTGTGCTTCTTAAATTGATCTGTTTTGACTCCCTGAGTTGGTGATATGGACCTCTATGTTTAGGAGACCTGTGAGATTCAGTGGTGCAGTCTCCTTGAGCTCCTGAACTTGATGCTCATGGGATGCCCTTTATGCTGTTTATGTTGGTTCTCTGGTTGTAAGTGGGTTTTGATTGTTGTCGGGTCATTCTTTCCTGGGTCCTTCCCTCTAGCTGGTTGATCAAAGGTCCCTCCACCCACCATGTCTTGTATGCTGTTGTGCAGGTGCTGCCAGAACAAAGCCAAAATACGCAGGAAAAAAACCCACATCCACAAAAATAACTCCCCTTCTGCAATCCCACTGTCAATAGCAAATGAACCAATATTAATAAAGGTGTAAAGAGATTAAGACTATTATAAGAAAGGAGAGAAGTGGACTATAGTATGAATTCTAGTGACTTAAAATGTACAAACTTGCCGGACAAGAAATGAATGTTAAAAAGCTATGCAGGAAGGGAAATATTGCTAATCATGGTGAAGACCACAGTGGATTTCATCTTAGTAGCCTTTAGTATTTACCACTGTTTTTTCCTTATGGGTCTGCCTCTAGTGATGTCAGATGTTGACCCCTTCTGACCTAAGGCAGTATTCTCAGAGGCTGCTAGGGATCTACTGTCTGTGGCTGACATCTTCTGTTGTTAATCTAATCACTCTGCACTCAGCAGTCAGGCTTAAACACCACAGAGCCAGGACAGAGTCTCTTCTGGGGGCAAGGCTGTTGTTTCCCCTCAGGCTGTTGCTGCTCATAGGGGAGTGGTCTTCCTGAGCCAGATGGCTGTTGCCAAATGGGAGATGACTCAGCATTGGGATCCTGATGCCTACTCTCTGTTTTCTCCACAAAGCCTCTATCCCCAGTCTCTCCTCAAGGGTCTCCACTGCACTCTGACCCCTCCTTTGCCAGGAATCTGCTGTCTGTGGCTGACTTCTTCTGTTGTTACTCTAGTCACTATGCAATCAGCAGTCAGGCTTAAACAGCACAGAGCCAGGACAAAGTCTCTCCTGGTGTCAGGGCTATTGTTTCCCCTCAGGCTGCTGATGCTCAGAGGGGAGTGATATGCCTGAGTCGGAGGGCTACTGCCATATGGGGGAACGACTCAGTACCAGGATCCCTGGTTCTACTCTCTTAGTTCTCTCCCCAGAGCTTCTGTCTCCAGTCTCTCCTCAGGTGTCTCTAGCCCAGTCTGCTCCCACCTATGCCAGGAGCCCAGGGTAAGTGGTTACAAATGAAAATGTGTGTATTGGCCCTTCAAATGGCTCTTTGTGTCCCCAGTTGTCCATCTCTGGCAGAAAGCAACCCTGCTGCTTTTTGCTGCTGGTTGTTTTCTGTGTACTTTTTGGGCTCTGGTGCTCTAGGCTGGGTTTCCCAACTTAGGGTTTAGACCCCATGCTTCTTAGCGGGGATCCAACTGGTTACTTAATTATCCCTCTGGCTTTGCTTCCTGTGGGCACCTAGCAAGGCTTCTGGGGTCTCCACCGCACTCCTTACCAATCAGATTGTGCTGAAGCTGATTCTTCTGTCTGTCCAAGGTAATAAGTCTTCTCTCTTACTATTGTTCAGTTGCTTGTTCTGGGTGATTTCTCCACAATGTAGTTGTAATTCCAGAATGGTCCTGGGAGGAGGTTACTGTAGCTTTCATTCACTCCTCTGCCATCTTGTGCCTCTCCTTGGAAAATTTTCTTTTTTCTACCTGCAAAATGGGAGTGAGTATATTTGCTTATCATAGAAGGAAGGGTGCCCATTCTTCTAGATAAAAATGAGATTGGTGAGTAAATATTCTTGTTTTTTAAAACTGCAGCTTGACCAATTTAAAGAAGTTCTAGTCTAACATGGAGCCATAGAGTGTCCCTCAGTGACAGGAGTCAGGTTCCAGAAGTCTTGCCCCTTGCCATGTCAGTTTACAAATTCCACATGACAGTCATCATCTAGAGCTCAAGGGGCCTTAGGATGATGGCTGACCTCAACATAAAAGTATAAATTAAAACAGATTCATAAGATGAAGTAGTTTACATACCAACTGTTTATAATAAGAAATATATCTGCCAAACACTGGAGTGATAGCCAACACTCTGTAAAGGAACCCAAATTATAATTAGGAGAAGGCTGCTTGGTAAGCATGGTATCAGACTTTGGGAGTTGGCTCTGTGGCTCTGTGACTCAGTTGTTGGATAGCTTCAGGCCCTGCTGCAACCAACTCCTCCAAAACAGGACAGGCTGTATTCTTGGATCTCAGCAACCTCTAGATCAGCGAATTTCTACTGGTGTGCTTCAGCACCCTGGCATGTGGCAAGAACTTTTAAAAAGGATTTTATTTATTTATTTTTAGAGAGAGGGGAAGGGAAGGAGAGAGAAAGGGAAACATCAATGTGTGGTTGTCTCTCACGCGCCCCCTACTGGGGATCTGGCCTGCAACCCACGCATGTGCTCTGACTTGGAATCAAACCAACGACCCTTTGCTTCTCAGTCCAGTGCTCAATCCACTGAGCCATGCCAGCCAGGGCATCTTCTTCTTTTTTTTACATCAGTCTCTGTAATGTTTCATGTAATAATGGTCTGGTGATGATGAACTCCTTCACCTTTTTTCTTTTCTGAAAAGCTCTTTATCTACCCTTCAAATCTAAATAATACCTTCTTGGGTAGAGCAATCTTGGCTGTAAGTTCTACTTTTCATGACTTGGAATATTTCTTGCCAATCCCATCTTGTCTTCAAAGTTTCTTTTGAGAAATTAGCTGACACTCATATGAGAATTCCCCTCTATGTACATAGCTTCTTTTCTCTTGCTGCTTTTAAGAGTCTTTCTTTATCTTTAACCTTTGGCATTTTAATTATGATGTATCTTAGAGTGGGCCTCTTTGCATCCTTCTTGTTTGGGACTCTCTGTGATTCCTGGATTTGCATGTCTATTTCCTTCACCCAATTAAAGAGTTTTTCTTTCATTATTTGCTTCAAATAGATTTCTAAATTCCTGCTCTTTCTCTTTTCCTCTGGCATCCCTATCATGTGAATGTTGGGCCTCTTGAATTTTTCCCAGAGGCTGCTTATACTATCTTCATTTTGTTGGATTCTTTTTTTCTTTTTTGTTGTTCTGATTGGTCGTTTTTTGCTTCCCTGTGCTCCAAATCATTGGTCTGATTCTCAGCTTCATCCACTTCACTGTTGTTTCCCTGTAATTTGTACTTTATTTCATTTAGTCTATCCTTCACTTCTGCCTGGATCTTTTCTATGTTGTTGAGATCGTCACTAAGTTCCTTGAGCATCCTTATAGCCAGTGTTTTAAACTTTGCATCTGATAGATTGCTTATCTCCATTTTATTTAGCTCTTTTTCTGGAGTTTTTATCTGTTCTTTCATTTGGCATCTCCCCATTTTGGCATCTTCCCTGTGTTTGTTTCTGTGTATTAGGTGGAGCTGCTTTGACACTGTGTCTTGGTAGTGTGGCCTAATATAGTCCTATAGGGTCCAGTGACAAAGCCTCTCCTATTACCCAATCTGGGTACTATTTGTGTGCCATTCATGTGGCTGAGTACATACTCCTCTTATAGTTGAGCCTTGATTGATGTTGCCAGATAAATGGGATGGATTTACTCAGGCCATCAGCTGTAAGGATTGGCTGTGAGCATGGACCCCCAATCTCCGCTCTCTGTGGATGATCAGCTGTGCACAGATAGGGTAGTGGTGTTCCTACGTGGTCTGTAGTTATCCACTGATTGTGCAGGCTCTGGGGTTTCCCAGGTGGTGCAGAACAAATTCAGCTACCACCTGTGTTTCGCCTGCGGTCACCCTGTATGAGCTGCAGAGGACTTTGAGATATCTTCAACTTATGCTGGGGTTGGAAATTCCCAGATGAATCCATCTATGAATCTAGGCTGGCTGCTGTTGCTAGTGCCTAGCCCATGGCTCACTGAGACCAATTGTTGCTTGAGAGATTTAGGAAGTTTTGAAGCATGAGCTAAAACCAACTGTTCATATGGAAAAAGAGCTTGGGTGGATCCCTAAGTTGAATGGAGCAGAGTCTATGGGGATCTCCAAGGCAGGTCAAACAGTGTTAGCCGGGTTCATAGAGTCTCACATATGGCACCAACTTGCTGGCTCTAGAGGGAGGGTTTAGACAATGGACTATGATCACCTTGATGCCAGATACTTCAGTTTCTTCCTGTATATCCCTGGTGTTTTTCAAGCTGCTACTCCAGTGCTGGAGCTCAGAGGGAGTAAGTCTGAGTAGATGAGACCGTGTGTGAGTTCTTTAAGGGGAAATTATTGGGGACCCACTAGTTTCTTCCACCGACTCAATCCTTGCTGGTTTTTGCAGCCAGAAGTTATGGGGACTTATCTTCCTGGCACTGGAACCCTGGACTGGGGGGGTCTTGTGTGGGGCTGGGTCTCCTCGCTCACAAGATATCCCTCCTCATTTTTTAAAGATGTTATTTATTTATTTTTAGAGAGAGGGGAAAGGAAAGAGAAATAAGAGTGAGAGAAACATCAATGTGTGGTTGCCTCTTGTGTGCCCCATACTGGGAACCTGGCCTGCAACCCAGGCATGTGCCCTGACTGGGAATTGAACTAGCAACCTTTTGGTTCACAGGCCAGCACTCAATCCACTGAACCATACCAGCCAGTGCTCCCTCTTGAATTTTTATGCACCACAGGTGGGTGAGGGATCAGCCCATTTTACATCTGCACCCCTCCTACCAGTCTAGATGGATGTGTTTTCTTTAATGCTGTAGTTGTCATACTTCCATTGAACTCAATTTATGATTGTTCTGAGAGATGATTGTTCTATATTTAGTTGTAACTTTGATGTGTTGTGTGAAGAGGTGAGCTGTGTTTACTTATGCTGCCATCTTGACTAGAAATCAGCAGTTGAGAGAACAGAACATTTTAATAAAGAGGGAGTGGTGAGAGAACTGAAGAAGTTAGATTGGATTTATTAACATTGAGGTAATAGTTCATAAGTAAGTAACAAGTACTCTTTTGGTGAAGTGATAAATAGGTAAGGTAGGCTGGAATTTGTTGAGGACCAGGAGTTGAGAAAAATGGAGATGTTGTGCAGAAGAAACCTTTTTAAAGAGCTTGGCTTTGAGGAGGACAGAATATGAGTTGGGAAATATAACTAAAGGAGAGTTGTAAGAGAACTGATTAAGACAAGTGACCAAAAAACTAATGAAAAATATTCAGGTGAGAGAAAAGGATTTTTATGTACAATAAAGATGGCATAAGAAAGACTAAGACTCTTGAGAAAACAGGAAGTAATAGGATATATATATTTAAAACCTATGTGTTCTTATATCTTTATTTTACATGAATTATTGGAAGAAGCTATATTTGGTTGCAAAGAATAAAATGCCCCATCAACAGACTGTTGAACAGCAAATACACTTAATCTACATAATTCAAAACTTAGAAGTTGGCAGTTCCAGTGACTCACTGTTATCACTAAACACGAGGGCTGGTTCTTTCTATGTTTTCCATTCTATTTCTTCAATGTGTCATTGATATCTCTCCTTATGGTTTCAAAAGGGCAGCCACAGCTCTAAATATGTCACCCACAAATAACTTCATCCCAAGCAGAAAAGCAAATGGAAAGGTGTGAGTAAACTGCTTGAGTACGCTGCTTGTCTTATCTGACACTCTTTTTATTATGGAAAAATCTTAACCTGAAGCTATCAGCAAATGTTCTGTATGTCTGTTTGGCCAGAACTGGGTCATATGACTATCCCTAGACTAATTACTAGGAAGGGAAATGAGATTTCCATGATTGGCATAGATCCATTATTTTTCATTCCTGTGACTAGGCACATTGATACCTCAAAATATCAGGGCAAGAAAGAATGTGGAATCAGTTAGAAATGACAGTTCCAAGAGTAGCTACCATCAAGAACATTTGCTCTGTAGCTATATTGATTGAAGTTTGTGCATATGTATAATCATAAAATTAGTTAATAATATTGAAAAATATAATAAAGTTAAAGTAAAATGATATGTAACCCCATTAACTCCAAAATAAACAACTGGGATAGCCTTTTTGAGATAGGGCCTTCAAGCATTTTTCTATGCTTAAAAATACTTTCATGTATGGTTTAAGTTGGTGCTCAAGTTTCATTTTTTTTGCACATAGCTGTCCAGTTCTCCCAACAGCATTTGTTGAAGAGGCTATTTTTACTTCACTCTATGTTGTTGCCCACTTTGTTGAATATTAACTGACCATAGAATCTTGGTTTTATTTCTGGGCTCTCTAATCTGTTCCACTGGTCCATGTGTCTGTTTTTATGCCAGTACCAGGCTGTTTTGACTACAGTGGCCTTGAAATACAGTTTGATATCAGGTATTGTGATCCCTGCTACTTTGCTATTCTTTTTCAAAAGTGCAGCAGGTATTCAGGGTCGTGTATGGTTCCATACAAATTTTTGAAGTGTTTGTTCTATGTCTGTGAAATATGCCATTGTTACTTTAATAGGTATTGCATTGAATCTGTAAATTGCTTTGGGTAGTATGGACATTTTGATGATGTTAATTCTTCCAATACATGAACACAGTGTATGTTTCCATTTGTTTGTGTCTCTCTTGATTTCATTATTCAGTTTTGTGTAGTTTTCTGCATACAGGTCTTTTATCTCCTTGGTTAGGTTTATTCCTAGGTATTTTATTTTTCTTTTTGCTATATCAAATGGGATATTTTTCTTGATTTCTGCTTCTGCTGTTTCATTGTTGGTATACAAAGACACATGAAAAGATGCTCAATATCGCTAGCTATCAGAGAAATGCAAATTAAAACAACAATGAGATACCACTTTACACTGGTCAGAATGGCCATCATCAACAAAGCAACAAACAACAAGTGTTGGAGAGGTTGTGGAGAAAAGGGGACCCTAGTTCACTGCTGGAGGGATTGCAGACTGGTACAACCACTATGGAAAACAGAATGGAATTTTCTCAGAAAAGTAAAAATGGAACTGCCTTTTGACCCAGCAATTCCACTGCTAGGATTATATCCCAAGAACCCTGAAACACCAATCCAAAAGAACCTATGCATCCCAATGTTCATAGCAGCACAATTTACAATAGCCAAGTGTTGGAAGCAACCTAGGTGCCCATCAGTAAATGAATGGATCAAAAAACTATGGTACATATACACAATGGAATTCTATGCAGCAGAAAGAAAGAAGGAGCTCCTACCCTTTGCAACAGCATGCATGGAACTGGAAAGCATTATGCTAAGTGATGTAAGCCAGGCGGCAAAAGACAAATACCATATGATCTCACCTTTAACAGGAACCTAAACAACAAAACAAACAAGCAAGCAAAATATAACCAAAGACAGTGAAATAGAAAACAGGCTGACAGTAACCAGAGGGGAGAGGGGAGGGAATTTCAGGGGAAAAGGGGAAAGGATTACAGGAACAAGTATAAAGGACACATGGATAAAAACTAACGGGGGTGGAAATGGGAGGGAGGTGGGGAGCACTGTGGGGAGTGGACTGAGATAGGAATAAAAGACAGAAAACTGTACTTGAAAAACAATTAAAATAAGAAAATATATTAGAAAAAATACTTTCATTTTCTTTCTCACAATTAGGATCATACTGTATGTGTGAAAGAGAGATAATCTGCTTTTTTCACATAAAACATATTTTTGTAACGAGATGCCCAAACTGTAAACTAGATCTTAACAAATTTCGTTTCTGTTATGTTTATACTTATTCTATATATTATTCTATCATGTGTATAGAGCATACCCATTTCATCATATCCTTAACAATATTTTCGTATATCAATCCTGAATTTTTGATAACCTTATAAGATAAAAGTGATAAACAGTATAATTTATATTTTTTGTTTTAGGTGAAAAAGCTTTGTATGAATATACTTAACTTTTTTGTTCTTTTGTTTATTTTTCTTATTGATTTGTGTGAATATTTTTATATGTTAAAGACATTGATTCTTTGACATGTATGTTTCAGGTTTTTTTTTTTTTTTTGCAGTTACATTTTCTCTTTTCGATTTGGTAATCATCTTTGGAGGTATGCAGAAATTTCAATTTAAGATGAATTCATCCCATCTTTCTCTAATGGTTTCTGAGGCAATATAACATAATTTAATATCTGGGTCTTTAGAGTCAGAAAGACTGGGACTTGAATCCTAGCTCTTCCCATGATCTAACTGCAAAGGCCTTTGAGAAAATAATTCAACTTTTCAGACTTTGTTTTTCCATCTATAAAATGGGGGTAATAATACCTCCTTCAAAAGACTTATACAAAGTATATGTGAATTATGTGCAAAACGAGTTTAGTCCAATGACTGGCATATAAATGCTAAATAAATTTTAGATATTGTTACATGAATTAATATTAATAGTATAATTATAACAGATCTTTCCAGTAAATTTTATTAATATATACACATTTTTTCTTATATGTAAATATTGAAATAAAATCATAAATCTTTATTTAGAACATAATGATAACATTGAAACAGTTTCATATGTATTAAAATTTGAATTTTAATAATTTGAATTCAAAAGTTATTATTGCAGTTTTTAAGATTTATAGGAACACTTATTTGTGTTTAAGCATAGATTCTGTTTAATTTTTAAATGTTATTTTATGAAGGTAATTGTTCTTTAGTAAATTATTCCAGCTTTCTCTATTTTCAGTGAATCAAATGAGTTATTGATAATGGAAGAAATCAAATAATATATTTTATATTCATATTTGGTCTGAAAGTGTTAATTAAAAGTGAATTTTAGAGATTTCATGAAAACCTTAAGCAAAGAAAGCATAGTTCCCCTTTGCCTCTCATTTCTGCTAATATCCATAGAAGATGGTCATTTTTTTAAGGTAAGTGACCACAAGTCAAGTTATGGATGTAGTCATGGATTTCTCCTATATTTCATTGGCAGTAAAGAGTTTGATTTAGAGAGATAGACACACAGATACATGATAGTCTGTCCAGAAAGTATCCACACATGTACTATGAAAAATAAAGACATTTATTGAAGAAGATAGACGATACAAGCAACATTGTACATAGGACAATGATGCCTCAGTCCCCTTCAAAGTAGGCACCTTGGGACCTCACACTTTTCTCCCAATTGCCATCAGCTGCCCCATCATATTTTCATGAATCTGAATCTCATCAATAGTCTGAAATCTCTTCCCTTTCAAAGGTGATTTTAGTTTTGGAAAAGCCAGAAGTCACAGAGCACCAAATCTGAGCTATAGAAAGGTTGAGTCACCTGGGTGATTTGATGTTTTGCCAAAAGAGACTGAAGGAAAAGTGACACATGAGCAGGCACATGGTCAAGATGAAGCTGCCAATCACCACTTGCCTATAGCTGCAGTCTTCTGAATCATCTAAATAGTTCTTGTGGAGGAATGTTCAAGTTTCATGCAAAATTGGATGCAGAGTCATTGCTCTACTGGCTCAGTCATTTTGAATGTGACAGCTACCCTATACACATGCTCACTCAATGGCATCTACTACCCCCAGTGACTAGTACAGTGAAGTTGTTACTGTTCATGCATGTGCATTTCAATCCACTCTCCTTGTCTGTCAGGTTACATTGATGCTACACGAACTACTCTGGTTATATTAACAATGGCTGGACTTTTTACAGACAGATCTTTGTTATGCACACACACATATGTTCTAAGGTACTGAGTTGTGATCTGATGGTAATGGGAATTATTGCTTTGAGAATGCTGACTGGATAAAGTCATGCTTCATGGCTACACAGACAGAGTGCGAGGATCCCAGAATATTGTGCTCCTTAAGCAGGAAATATGGTGTACAGGTTAGAGCAAAGACCCAGACTGTCTGGGGTTGCATTTCAGATGTGCTGCTTAGTAGCTCTGTGGCATTAGGCAAGTTAGTTAACCTCTCTGTACCATGGTTTCTTAGTGTAAGTGGGATAAGAGTAGTACCTTCCTCCATAAGGGTATTGTGAAGACTCAGTGACTTAACAGCTTTAAAACACTTAGAACAGTACCTGACATAGTAAGCAGTCAATAAATATTATTATAATGATCCTATACAATTTATACCTTGTTCTGTGACATTAACATTTAAACCATAGTATTTATTATAGCTATAGAAATATCTGGAATTTGTTGATTGTCATTATGAAGAGGACACCCCAGTATCTCTTGAGGTTTCATGCTCCAATCTGAGTAGAGAAGCAGGATGGAGATGAAAGGTAAGAAAATCAGAGAGCACTTAACAGTGCACCAAGTGATTCTAGCACCTCTCTCTCCAATGAAGAAAGGCACTCTTTTATATAGCCTACTAAATAGAATCTATTTCAGACATTCATATGATAGCATTAAAATCCATTCTTGATGCCCACTACCTACCGTGTTATTCAGGTGTCTGTTGGCATATTGCTGGGTATAACTGAATATTGAAGTACTCATTCAATTTGTAGGCCTGTAGTACAGTGTATTTAGGAATTAGCTTAATGTTTCATCAGTTTTTGTTAAAAAAAGATAAAAAGGTAAAAAGTAAAATGGTGAAAAAAAGATTGCTCTGTTGTCTGGTAGCAGAACCTCTCAAGTGATGGCTGAATGTGGTATAAACTCATCTGGAAATTTAGGTATTTCCCCTTCCTTTCTTATTTCCCTTTTCCATTAAATTTTATTCCATTTACTTTGTGCTACCTGTGGCAGAGAGATGTAGAAGGTTACCATTAAATGTAGCGTTACAATTTCTTAGCTGGATCATAGTCTGTCAGAATTAGATAGCAGTCTTTTAAGTAGAGAAGTACCTATAGAAACAATCCCAAGAATATCAAGTACTGGCACTGTTCCTGTCTTGAAGATGCTTTTTGGTAACAGAGTGAAGTTGAGATCTAAAAGGTAATACAGAATACTTGCTAATAACCTTAGCAGTGAAGTGATAAGGAAAAATTCAATGGCAGTCAACTTTCATAAGCAAAATGCCAATTTCTTGATGACTTGAAAAATAATTCTTAGAATTAATAAAATATATTTTTTGTTTAGCTTATTACACCTCAGATGAGATTCCCTTTTAAGACTCTGTTATATAGTGCATTTAGAATAATAGCATACTGGATTTTTGTAGGTCAATCTGGTGTCTATTAGCATAAATCACTTGAGGGAATATAACCTTAGTGGCAAAGGCAGCACCAAATGTCCTAGACATGTAATTATGGGCTGAGTGGTACTAAAGTAAATCTTAATTCAAGGCCATTTCCAACTCTGACCTTTTTTTACTCAAATGTGAAGGGAAAAATGTGGGCTTCTCTCCTTCAAGTGGCCCCATCAGCATTTGGACTCTTCTGGAATGGAGAATAAATCCTAGCCCAAGATGGCTGTGAGATAAAATAGATCAATCCATGTGTGAGCCCATAGTTTGCTGCTGAATATAGGTTAACTCTTCTTATTCACATTCTTCTTTTACTGTGGTAAAATATATATAACACAAAACTTACCATTTTAACATATTTATGTCTGCAATTCAGTGGCATTGATTACATTTACACTGTTGTGCAACCATCACCACTATCCATCTCAAGAACTTTGTCATCACCCAAAACAGAACTTCCATACCCATTGAATAATGACTCCCCATTTTCCCCTCTCCTCAGCTCCAGGAGACCACCATTCTATAATCTGTCTTTATGAATTTTCCCATTTTAAGAACCTCTTATAAATAAAATCATGTAAAAGTCACCCTTTTGCACCTGGCTTCTTTTACTTACCATAACGTTTGAAAGTTTCATTCATGTTGTAACATGCATTAGAATTTCCTTCCTTTTTAAGAGTGAATAATATTCCATTATTTATATATTGCATTTTGTTTACCCACTCAACTGTCAATGGACATTTGGACTACAATCTTCAAAGGTTGCATGCAAGTGACCAGAAAGCTTACATTTGGACCTTTCAGAGTAGATCCCTTGTTGGGAAATGCCCTGCCTGGTTTCAGAAGCTGTAACCCCCCATGACTAAGGCTGAGTAAGAGACCTTGAGACCATAAGCCACTAAGGAGACAAAGCTTATCTTCCTGGCAGGGGTGTTGTCTCTGCCCCCTTTTTCTTCACCCTGCTTGGCCCTGGGCAGATGACTGGTTAGCCAATGATGGGTAAGATTCCTCAAGGGAGAAACAAGCTATGACAGGCCTGGTCATGAAGGGGCCTTCAGGAAAGGACTTGGGTGGCTATAGAAAAACGGGGTGATGGACCCTCACTCCTAGGCTTTGACATAGCCTGAGTCCTCATTCTGTCTGCAAGAAGTCTCCTAATCTCTTGGCTGCCTTACTTCCCCTGCCTGAAACATGCTAGAGGGCAGTGCAGCCCTGGGCAGGAATGGCCAGTTCCATAGGGCAATCAGACCAAAGAAAGAATACATAAAATCCTGTGAAAACTGCTTTGCTAAGAATGTCCTCAGTTTTCTGATAAGGGTCCAAGCATGAAATGAGTTTGTTTCCCAGTTTTATGACCCTTTAGCTAACTGACCCTGACTCAGAATAAGCCCTCATAGTTCTTTGAATGGTATCTGTTGTTTGATCCTTACTGCCTGGTAATGATGAATGAGAACCTTCCTTGATGTAATGCTACCAGAAAGCAATATGAGCTTGTCCAGGCAAGGTTCAGGGCACTCTCTCACTCAGAGAGTGGCCATGCTGTTCCTTTTCTCCACAGGACTTCTGCAATCAAAGTGATTTTGTTCATTGCATCCACAACACAATGGACACTGCTAGCTGGAGTCTGCATCAATCCCTCAGTTTTGGTGTATTGTATTTTTTTACAGTTGTTTTTACCCTCTACACCCTTATCATGATTTGTTATGAGTGAAGTATATTTCACAACCCCATTGATATTGCACTTTTTCATGTACATTATTTTGGCTCAGGAAATGTAAATGGAAGTTTCAGTGTTCTAGTTCTGAGCTAAGGCCTTAAGGGGTGCATTGAATGTTTTTGCTGGCCTCTCTTGGGCTTCTGCCATCACCATAAGAAAACATGGCCTGTATAACCACTGCTCCTATAAGGAGGAGACACAAGGCACAGACCTGAACCAACTCACAGCCTGGAGTCAAGGCCAGACTATCCCATCACAGTTCAGCACAACACCACACAATCCATAGACCTGTGGGTCAGCAATATGGTTATTGCTTTAAGCCACTGAGTTTGGGGTTATTTTTCACATAGATTTATTTAAACAGTATGTGACTAATACAGGTATTGGTGAGAAAAGGGGAAAGCTTCTGTTCCATAGTCCACAACTCATGTAGGTTGTGGGTAGAGAGAATTCTTTCCAGGAAAAATTTTTCATGATCTTTACCCAGCTCAAGGCAACCCTGACTCTTCTCTGCCTTCAGAGGCAAATGTGACAATTTGGGATAAGATGGGTATTAGGACCCCAGTTGTTTTCTTGCTGTTTTAATAAATGGAGCCCCAACTGGGGTTTTCTCAATTACTAAGGCTTTGATGAGGATGATAATCACCCTATTCATCATGAGTAAATTGTAGGGCAGAGCTTTTCATTTACTTCTGCTCCTCCAAGTGCTTTGTGCCTCTACTTATCCTGTACCTCCATGCCTTCCTGAAGCTGAATATTCATCATAACTAAGGCTCCTTCCATATTTCTTCTGTATCCTTCACCTTTCAAGTCAACACCTTCAGGCTTGTCTTTTCTTTAAGGTAATATTGAGGGTCCACTGTTAATAGGCCTTCCCAAATAGGTATTGGCAAAATCAAGTCATTTATAGTCTCAACCAGTGAGCGTGTTGGATGATGTCCAACAGAGACTAAGATTGCCTTCTTTTGCCACATGTTCCATGACTACTGCCTACATGGTATTTTGTTTTATTCCCAATTATAAATGGAACACAGGTGGACCAAACTCATAGCTTGGAAAACACTTCAGATGAAATAAGTGTAAATAATTAAAAATATAAACTTACATGCTATATATCATTTATTACTATCATTTGGAGAAAATTATTTGCTAATATTATTTTAGAATTATCAAACATTTTTCTCAGTTCGCTCCTTTCTTCATCCTTGTCACCTCTGTTTACTTTTCTATGTCACATGGGCATGCAAATGTATTGTTCCTGAAACACTGGCCACACTGGAGATGTGAATTATAATTTATTTGAGCACTTGATGGTATCATGTTGAGAAATACAGTCATATATGTTGATAAAATAGAGACAGCTTATAACTAAAGTATTTAGAGATAAGCTTTGAGTTTTATCGTAAGACTTTCTTTGGAGTTTTACCTTGAAATTTTAACTCCCTTTAATATAGTAAAAGGCTATATTTTAGTAGTGGTGTTTAACCTAATCACTACAATATTGTCTACAAGGGAGTTGAAAATATGGATAATTTCCCATGGGAGTTAAAGATCTTATCCCTGAAAGTTTTGCTTTATCCAGTGTTCCATTGATAACTACAGATGGACTGATACTGTGTCTACAGAGATTGCCTGTCTGTGTGTTAAGAGTGATATAAGTTCAACATTAGCATCCATTTTTTCTTGAGAAAAGGAGAGGGAAAAAATGACATCATCTTTTGGTGACATCATGCAAAGACCAATCTTGATTTTGAATTGGCTCTTGAAAAAATTTGCTTTAATTTAGAAGAGCTGTTATGACAAAACTATGAGTAACATTGAATAAAAAACAGATTGAGAAATTCAAGACCAGAATGTGATGTTGCTCAATGTGCAAATGTGGTTGCTTAGAGGACTCTACTGTTTAGGAAACACAAACATACACGTCCAGACATGGCACTGAGTGGCAGTGTGTATACTGCCTTCAGTATTTTGCAGCTTTTGATAGCAAATGCCTCAATTTTTCTGGAACTTCCAAGGGCTTTTTGGGGGGTAAGTAATAATCATTTAATGCATTAAGCTGGCATTCAAAAATGCCATTTTGTTTCCTCAGGACAAGAGCGTCAAATCAAGTTTACTCATGGACCAATTTCCCCTCATGGAAATCCATGTGGGTTGTACTAATATTTCACAAAAATATGCCAATTGAAGTAAAGCTATGAAGTAAAAACAGTGAGGTGTCATTGAATGATGACCTTCTGCAAGCTGGAGCTGGCACATAGGCTCAATGTTTGACATTTATACTCTAGGATATTTCAGGTTTATTTCTTCTAATAATCAACATAACACCACTTCATAGGCACTTAGGCTTGAAAAGGATTTTGAGACTCCATTTACTGATGTATGACTGAACCTTTTCAGCACAGCATTTAGTACATAAGTGATGTAGATGAAAATATATATCCCATTTCACAACACTTTTGGAGAAATACCAATAGGAAATACATTTAAAGTGGAGGACAAGAAATATAAATTGGATACAAAGAAACTGGTGATGTAACAAACTAAGTGAAAAATAGGTATCAGTATGGCTTTGCAAATCTTTCTTTCATTTTGTGGTTGCATATATGTGAATGCAGTTTGTTAAGGCATATTACACAACCTTAGTTTTTACATTTTTTCTTTTTCTGATGAACTCAATTTTTGGTACTGTAGACTGAAAAAAGCATAATGGTGAGTAGAAGACTAACTTGAGTGAATGTAACTTGGTACAATAATTGGGTTAGTTCTTCAGCCTTGTTAGACATTGTTTTAATACAATGAGTTGATAAAAAGTAAAAAAAAATCATGAGACAGACATATAAATGAACTCCTAATATATTACATTCCAGTGGGAAATATTGCTCTCTGGTGAGCAGAATGATCCTATCCTCCATCTAAGCCATCTACCTCCCAGAATCTGAACCACATGTAGAATGAAATGTTGGTTGTCATCTTGGCATTTGCTCCTTCTTTTTCTATTACTAACTAAATATCTATTTTATTGAAGTGTCATTTGCTCCCACGTATAGTGCATATGCCTCAGGAGAATCTGGTTGACTTCAGCCCTTCAGGTTCTGATTAGACTAATATAATAATTTCTATTCATGTTTGTAGATAGTCTGGCCCAAATCAGTTAGATGCAATGAGAGACCGAAATAACTTTCTTGAAAGGTTTGGAAGTGCAACTTTCTTGTTATGAAGCACAGCTACAGGAAGTCAGTCTCACTGGATATGAATGAGTAGCCATTTAAAGGCATAGTTGCTGTATGTAACATACTATAGCCATTGGGGAAACCAACCTTAGGATGAAACTGATGGTGTTTGTGTCAGAATGGACAGATGGAAGTAACCTGTGTCTTTGATGATAATCATTTATCAATTAATCTTATAGCCTCTTCTGCAGCTGGGATTTACTTTGGGTAACCAATATACTTTATTACTGATAAAGATAGTTTGAGTTGAGTTTTCAACTTTATGCAGTTTAAACAACCCTAAATGTTACACAGCGGGGCGCATCAGGCAACAAATCTTAAAATATTGAACTAGCTGTGTGGAGAAGGTGTCAGAGGAAAGCTTGGGTTTTCTATCACTGCCATGCCACAGTAGAACATTTGTCATTCTCCAATTAAATAATGTACCTTTGAAAGCTGTAGCATAAAAGGATTTGGTAGAAAAATTAAGGCTGTTGACCACTAGCATCTTTCATTAAGATCGTACAAGAATAAGATTCAATGTTTATCTTGGATGTTGCCCTTGGAAGAAAATGGGGTTTCTTTCAGAGACAACTCTGGAATGCCAGATTGGGTGACTCTGGAACTTTCATTGCCATAATATGAATTCTTGTTTTCCCTGTCCAGAAATAGATTATGTATCCATAGACTGATGATCTCTGGTGATATTTTCAATTCTTTTCATTTTCTGAAAGGGAGCTTTTACTAGAGCTTCTGTGTTTTTTCAGCCATTGCACATTGTAAGTGCTTATGATAGATTATTCAACTTTTAGCCATGTATTTTGGGTCACCTAGACTACTTCCTGACCTGATGAAAACGACTCAATGTCAACTAGAGATCTTGGACTTGGAGCTAGGTGTGGTAACTGGTAAGACGTTGGGTTGTTTAGTTTTAGAAGTGGCAAAATAGAAAGAATTAAGGGCTAAGTGGAAATAATTAGGCTTTCTATGTTTTTATGTTTCCAATAACTTTTTACCAATACATTATGTTTATATCTTCAGCCAAAATTTGGTCACAAGCCCATTCCTGGATGAATAATTGGCAAAGAAAGTGAGATAAACCTTAGACCTGTCAGGCTCATCTGAAGTTGAAGCCAGCTTATAAACTTCCTCTAAATCTCATTGGAAGAAAGCTGGAACAAATGTTGGAGAGTTAGCCACAGCAAGCAGTTCATGGATTTAGTAATGAGGCAGTTGCTTGGTAAGCATGGAATCAGATGGGGAATAAGACTCTACATCTGACGCATATGGAGCAATTGTATTTTTTATAAGTTTTTAGGGGCACCTTACTCTTGCTACCTTGTACCACCCTCCATGGAATGCTATGGAAGATCTAGAGGCCTGAAATTAATTTTCTAACACTTGTCTTTGATTAGGCATCTCCATTTTTTAGACCTGAAACCTAGAATGGCACATACACAGTGAGAATCTGATTACATGATAACAGGGATTCTTAAACTGGCTATGCTATATAAGGTATTTTAAAGATATTGATGGGTGTTATGGGCAAAAACATTGTGTAGTTTCAATAATTTTTGAAAAATCTGAGTTATACCAGGTTTGGTAGATAGTCTCCAAATATGACTCCCAACAATTTTTTCTTTCTCTGTTCATACATGATACTCCTCACATTAAGAATCTTCCCATCAACCTCCTTGAATCTAGCCCAGCTTTGTGACTTGTTTGGACCAATATAATTAGAAAAAAGTGATGTTTTTGGATTTCTAAGCCCAGGCCTTAAAAGGTCTAGCATATTGTGCTTTCTTCTTCTTGGATGTCAGCTATCATGAAAAAAAGAATGACTATCCTGAGACCACTGTGTCATTAGAAATGCACGCTAGCTATATGGAAAGGGCACATGAAAGAGTGCCAAAGTGTCAGCCATGTGAGTGAGGCCATGTTGAACTTTTCAACCCAGCCACAAGCTGAATGCAGGTAATCAAATGTAGCCTAGATTTCTGGCCCACAAAATGATGAAAAGAATAAAACATTTCTTTGCCACAAAGTTTGGGGTAGTTTATTGTGCAGCAATAGATAACTGAAACAGTTAAACAAGTTCCTTTACTGCTGGACTTTTCAGAGCCTTTAATATGTGTATAACCTGTAAGTAAGCATACCCAAAGGATGACAATATAATTGGTAATTGGGTGTACCACCTTCCTGTTACAAACAAGTGTATGTTCTCCAGGTCAAAGAATGAGACATTACTTTAGAATATAGTAGACAGGGGCTTGATTCTGTATGGCCAGGAGAACTGCCAAGGAAAGAGTTCCTGAAGACTAGGCATGTTCGTGGAAGTAAAATAGATACTTGAGAGCAGGTCAAAGAATCGGTTGTAGAAAGTATGCTAGCCAGGCATGTGAAACAGATCCTACATAGAGAGAATGTAGCAGGGTATATGTAGGAGAAGGAACAACCAGTAAGCCTCAGAGAGGTCCAGTACAGTGTTCTTGCATATGGCCAAAGTGTGGATACAGGCATAAGGCACTATGAGGAGATATATATGGCAGGCAAACAGAAGGCTGGGATCAGAGATTTGGAAGCTGTCACATCCTAGTCACTAACATGGAGTCAGGAGCTAAATTTCAGCTTATAGGGAGATTGCTGAGAACAAGGCTAGGTTTCAGATTTAGAGTTTTAGAGCACTAAGTGAGTTATAAATGCAGAGGGTTATAGTGTTGTTCAAGGAGGAATTAAGAACTTAGTCCAATTCCTGCTGGAATAGTTGCTAGAGGAACTCAACTGTCACCACTCTTTGCAAATTGCTGAAGCTGAAGATAGCCATTTCTACTGAAAAGAGCTGCCTTGCTGAAGGTCATGGTTCCCACCTAAAGGTGAGCAGTGCTGAAGTATAAATATCTGGCCCTTTGCCTCAACTTGGGACAAACTCTGAAGAGCTTTCCCAGCTCTATAACTGTCTGTTGTTTTAACTGAGGACTTTGATAGGATTGTCCATTAGTTAGCTTGGGCTGCCATAACAAAATATCACAGGCTGAGTGGCTTAGACAATAGAAAGTTCTTTTTTAAAACTTTTTAAAATTGTTGTTCAAATGCAGTTGTCTTCATTTCCCCTTTACCACTCTCCCCCAACCCCAGCCATCCCCACCTCCCATGCTTGATCCCACCCCTCTTTGGTCTTGTTCATGTGTCCCTTATAGATTGTGGGGGAGCTTTTCCCACAGAGCCTACCCCCAACCCATCTGCCATGGATGAAAATAAGTCTGCCAAGACATGATCTGCTTGGGTTGGAAAGGAGGACAAATTTTCAAAAGAGAAGGGCCAGGAGCCTGTTTCTCATTGGGCTTTTATTGGGTTTATTTGCATAGGAATACAGGGCATATATGTAAAGCTCATTAGTCATTGTCAGGCAGTAAGGATCAAACAATAGATAACATTCAAAGAACTGTGAGGGCTTATTCTGAGTCAGGGTCAGTTAGCTAAAGGGCCATAAAACTTTGGGAAACAAACTCATTTCATGCTTGGACCCTTATCATTTCAATTGAGGGTATTAGCAAGGCAGGTTTTATAGGATTTTATGTATTCTTTCTTAGGTTTGATTGCCCCAGGGAATTTGCTGCACCTACCTCTGGCATTGTTTCAGGCTTAAGTCAGGCAGGGGAAGTAAGCAGCCAAGAGATTAGGAGACTTCTTGCAGACGGAATGAGGACTCAGGCTATGTGAAAGCTGGGGGTTGAGGGTCCATCATCTCCTTTTTCTATAGCCCCCCCCAAATCCTTCCTTGAGGGCCCCTTCATGACCAGGCCTACCTTAGGTGGTCCCACCTTTGAGGAATCTTATTCACCATTGGCTAACTGGTCATCTGCTCTGGGCCAAGCAGGGTGAAGTAAAAGGGGGCAAAGGTGGCTCCCCTACAAGGAAGATAAGCTTTGTCTCATTAGTGGCTTATGGTCCCAAGGGATTTTTACTCAGCCTTAGCCATGAGGGGTTACAGTTTCTGAAACCAGACAGGGAGGTTCCCAGGAATATATGTTTCTGAAAACCTTTCCCCCTTTTCTTTCCATGTACCCCAATGTTCATAGCAGCACAATTTACAATGGTCAAGTGCTGGAAGCAAACTAAGTGCCTATCAGTAAAGGAATGGATCAAGAAACTATGGTACATATACGCAATGGAATACTACCCAGCAGGAAGAAAGAAGGACCTCCTACCCTTTGCAACAGCATGGATAGAACTGGAGAACATTATGCTAAGTGAAATATGCCAGGTGGTAAAAGACAAATACCATATAATCTCACCTTTAACTGGAACCTAATCAACAAAACAAACAAGCTTGTAAAATATAACCAGAGACATTGAAATTGAGAACAAACTGACAGTAACCAGATGGGGAGAAATTAATTTTGTCATATCTCTTGGATGCTTTAAGTCCAAGATCAAGATGCTGGCAAATTCACTTTCTGGTGAAGGATCTCTTTGTGGATTGTAGACAACCACCTTCTCCCGGTATCCTCATATGGCTCTTTCTCTGTATGTGGATGGTGGTGGGGCTACAGGAAGAGTGAGAAGATATCTCTCTTCCTGTTCTTTTACTTTATTGTTTATATTACTACTTATCCCCCTTATGCCTCCTTTCCCTCTTGCAATCACCATACTGTTGTCCATGTCCATGAGTACTTTTTCCTTTTTGCCAGATCCCTCCACCCTCTACCCACCACACAGCTGTCATCCTGCCCTCTATCTATGAGTCTGTCTCTATTTTTCTTGTCAGTTCAGTTCATTAGATTCCACATGTGAGTGGAATATATGGTATTTGTATTTCTCTGACTAGCTTATTTCACTTGGCATAATGTTCTCCAGGTCCACCCATGCTGTTGCAAAGGGTAAATATTTATTCTTCTTTACAGTTAAGAAGTATTCCATTGTTATTAAGATATCAGTCCTATCTAATGAAGGCTACCCTTATGACCTCACTTAACCTTTAATATCTCCTTACAGGCCTTATCACAAAATACGGTCACATTGGGGATTAGAGCTTCAACATATAAATTTTGGGGGAACAGAATTTAATCCATGATATATTGCATGACAGCCTTACTCTTCTCTCTGCCCACTCCTATTTTCATGGCAGTTTTCCACTGGTGTGGATTTCAAAATCATGCTGTAATAAACTTTCTACATACTAATCTCTGTCTCTGAGAAATTGTTCAAATTGAGGGTTGGTCATGGGAAGTACAAGCTTGTCTAAGGCAAAGACCTCCCTCTTTTCCTCCCCACCTGTCATGTGTGTTTTTATTCTATGTACATCACTTGGGGATTGATAAATGGGAGGTGTTTAATAAATGTTTCTTGATAGAAAGAATTAATGGATGTATGAATAAACAAAGACAATACAGGTTTCCTATACTTGGTGTACAAGTTTAGAGTTATCCTGATTTAGCAGTTCAAGCCAGATTACTTGACTTGCTGAATCAGGACTTCCTAATATTCTGTGAAGTTACAGCATCAGACTCAGAGCCTGGGATGAAGCTGAGTCTGCAGATGGAAGTCAGTTAGATCCATTTTTAAAGATAATAGCTCTGTGAAGATTCAAAGTCCAGTATCTCACATAGAATGCTTTGCAAGACTAACTTCCAAGGCATTAGCATTTTAATATGGCTATTGATTTAAATTAATGTGTCACAAATGTCTGTCCTTGACATTATGCTCCTAATACTAACAGTTTAGGGTTCAGGGAATAAGTTAGTCACTAACATATTGTCAAATATTTACTTATTTTATTGATCATTTTAAAACAATTATTTATTGAGCATGTATAATACCCTGGCATTGCTCCAGATACTGGAGATTCAAAATTAGTGATCAACAAACTACACAAGCTTTCTCATCATGTTTTGCATCTTACTGAGAGTATAATGGAAGGAACAAGGTCAGAGCAGCATGATTAATACACAAGATCTGGGGTCAGACTGAGTTTGAATCTTGGCTCAGCAATAAATCTGGGTAAGTTTTAAAAACTTTTTTAAGCCTCAATTTCCTCATTTGTAAAATGATAATAGGAATACTGACATCTATCTTGTAAGGTTGCTGTGATAATTATTTGAGGTAGTCTTTGCAGAATACTTAACAAAATACCCGACTTATACTTTGTGTACCACTGTAAATTGATATAATAATGTCAATTTCTCTCCCAACAGGTTACTACCCTCTTCAACACACACAAATAATTAATGTGTAAACTGTAAAAAAATATATATGGTTGTATACAATATCTGAAGAAATAACATCTAATGATAACTCTGGCAGATTAGATTGTTGTTTCCAACTTTATCCTTACCCTTACCCTGTAATAGAATAATACATTTATTCTCTTTGATACGTGATTTATGGTACTGCCTGTGGACTTGGCCAGGTGATTTCCTTTGACCAATAGAATGTTAATGTATGTGGCATTATAGTAGGTTGAATAGTGTCTTCCCCAAATTTATCTCTTCCTGGAAGCTGTAAATATGACCTTATTGGAAATAGGATTTTTGTAGATATAATCAAGTTAAGATGAGGCCATATTATACTAGGGTATGACCTAAATTCAATGATCAATATCTTTATAAGAGAAAGAAGGGAGAAATTTGGTTATAGAAACACACATAAGGAAGAAGGCCATGTGATGACGGAAGCAGAGACTGGAGTGATGTAGCTGCAAACCAAGGAACACCAAGGATTACTGAGAGCCGTCAGAAGTCAGGAAGAGGGAAGGATTCTTCCTAGAGCCTTCAGGGAAACATAGCCTTGAGAACAACTTGACTTTGGACTTCTAGCCCCAACAACTGTGAGAGAATACAAGGCCTGTCCATAAAGTATCCAGCCAAATACTATGAAAAGTAGAGACATTTATTGAAGAAGATACAAGAAATATTGTACATAGGACAATGACACCTCAGTTCCCTTCAAAGTAGGCATCTTTGGACCTCACACAGTTCTCCCATTCACCATTAGCTGCCCCGTTATATTTTCCCAAATCTTATTGACAGTCTGAAATCTCTCCCCTTTCAAAGGTGATTTTAATTTTGGGAAAATCCAGAAGTTTCATGGTGCCAAATCTGGGCTGTAAAGGGACTAAGTCACCTGGGTGATTTGATGTTATGCCAAAAAACTCTGCATGAGATGTGATACATGAGCAGGTGCATTGTTCTGTTGAAGCTGCCAATCACCAGTTGCCCATAGCTGTGACCTTCTGAATCATCTGAATAGTTTCTGTGGATGAGTGTTCAAGCTTAATGCAAAATTTGATGCAGATTCATTCCTCTACTCACTCAGTCATTTTGAATGTGATGGCCACACAGTACACATGCTCACTCAGTGCCATCTACCACCCAATGGACTAGCACAGTGAAGTCATCATTGTTCACATGTATGCATTCCAGTCCAGTTTCCTTGGCTGCCAGGTTACACTGACATTGCATAAACCATTCTCATTATACTAACAGTGGCTGGACTTTTTCTGGACAGACCTTGTACATTTCTGTTGTGTAAAGTCATCTAGTTTGTGGTATTTGTTATGGAAGCCCTAGCAAACTAATACAGACATGTACAGAAACTTTAAATGTGCTGTGGGTTTGGCTTGGTTTCTTTTATTTCTGCCATCTGCTATGAGAAGGACATGCTTGGAGTCTATGCAGGTCATAGAATGAGGAGACTTGTGGAGTATATCTTAAACCCAACTCACACGTTGGAGCAAAGCCCAGCAAATTCTAGCTTGTTCCAACAGAGCTATAGGTAACCCACAGACTGTGAGCAAAAAAAAAAAAATAATAATAATGCATGTGGTTTTATTACATTTGAGACTTTTTTGTTGCACAGAATTGTACAATAGTTGACTAATATAGTGATAAATTGGGAATGAGAGATAAAGGAGAGTAAGAAGTTTCTTAGAACTTCAAAAAATTTCCAGATTGCTCCTACTTTCTTTATTATCTTTAGTAAGAGATGTACCCCAAATATATTAGGGCAATGGTAGGTAGAAGTAAGGTCCAGTTTTAGTAAGCACTTTCCCTTTTCATGAGAAGGAAATATGACCACTTTGGAGTTACTCATCAAGTTTTCTAGTCATTCATTTGGATGAAAACATGCAATGAACTGAAATACAGTGGAAGGAGGAGAAGGAAAAAACTGGGAGGCCCCTTAACTCTTTCTGTCTTTTTTGAGGGAGGAAACAATCCAAATAAGAAGGAGTTGTCCTTAGAAATTACATATGGCTAGGTAGGTTTTGAAAAAATAAAAGGAAAGGGTTTCCAGTGTTCCTAGCTAATTAAGCCATAAAAATTTGCCAGAACCAATTTGCAAAGATGTGGGCAGTAGCAGAATGAATAGTGGAAACCGATTAGGTATGTTTGCCCAGGGCAACTCATTAAAGAACACCTGACTATAGTACCAAAATCCCTGCAATTTCCACTGCCTCCTACCATTATCACTTTATCAGTTTCAAAGGGAAAGTCAGTTTATTCTTCAAAAAGGGTCAGTCCCAAAATGTATTTGTATCCAAAGTTCTTTTCTTTCCTGTAGAAAAACATAGGAATCATTCAATTGCTTTTGGATGGAGGTGAATGGCAATACCTTTCCTTAGCATTGAGGCAGGAGATTAAAGATTAATAGCACTACTCTATTTCTTCCACTTCTCTGCTTTCATCTTTCTTTTAGTTAACAACATGCCATTACAGATGTGGCAAGACACCATGAGCTCATTCTCTGTGTGCATTTAAAATGTGGATTCAGCAAGTTCATCTCTTGACAGTGGGGAGGGGAAAGCTGCTTTGATTAAAAAATATGAGTATAAATAATGCCTATTCAAATATTGGCTTAAGATTAAAACAATGATAGACTTTGAGTTGTTTTTAGACTCTTTCACTTCCAGAGCCCTTTCCTCCTTTGGCTGCATTAAAGGCTGATCATATTTGCATATTATATCTAATGTATCTGAAGTGTATTTGACAAATAAATGTTGTACCATATTTTAGATAAATATTTGTTAAGGTTTTTTTCTTATCATGAAAGTAATGCATACTTATTGTAAAATTTTACTGCATGCAGAGAAAGTATACATAGGAAAAAACTAAAAACCTATAAATACTTCACTCAGAAGTACTTCTGGCATCTATATCTATATATTTTATAAATATGTGTATATGTAAATCTTACATATGTGTATATATAAATTTTACTTATAAATTTTTCATTATATTGGTTACACAGCTTTGAATTTTCCTTTTTAAATAAGCTATCATCCTGTGAACTGGGTGAAGCTTAATTCAGTATACCTGTTGTATTTATGGTGAGATATATTGTTTTTCCTATTGCTTCTTTGTTTATGGAAATTTTTGTAGTTTAATATTTTTACTTTGGTTTTGCAGTGTGTGGAGACATGCTCTCTTGAAGGCATGAATGAAAATTTTTCATTTGCTTCTCTTTCCAGAAAGAATGACAAATTCAGTTCTGTGGTTTTATATTTAACTACAATATTGATATGTATTTTGCCATACATTTAAATGCTATACATAGTCAGCTTTCCAAAATGTATTAATCACATGCCATGTGCAGAACATGATGCTACTTGTTTTAGAACTTCTTGTGGATGTAGAAAGACACCAATCCTTTAATGACCAGCAGTTCATGAGAATATTGCTGAAGAAAGAATGGGTTTTGGTGGAGACTGACATTAACTGGCTTTGCCAGAAGGTGAATGGAATGGACTGGCCAAATTCTAGATTTTATCCCAGAACAAGAAATGCTACACTTACATGCACAGTTTTTACTGACATGCACATTTTTTACAAATGTAAGGAATGTCAGGCAGCTTAGCTTGGCAACAGTAGAGGAGTCATGCAGGGGAGAACAGACTGGAGGTTGGTTTGTTTGGAGGACCTGCACACAGAGCAGACAGGCCTGCATTTGATAAAACAGATGGGAAGGATCCTGAGTAGGTTTCTCAGTAGGGGAATGACATAAAGATGAGGACTTTCAAAGCAGATTATTTTATTTCCTGTGTGTATCTAAAGCTACCATGATCTAGTATGATCATTCTAAGAGCATGCCTGCTAGGCTTCTGCCCTGTCAGAGTCTGGCCATAGAAATTGTGTGCAGCTTGTGTAGCTAGTATCACATCCTGTCCCACTGGGAAGGTCTGAGGTGGGCCAATTCTAGACCCATGAAATAATCAGTTCCCACTGATCTCTGTGTATACAACCAAAAGGAATAATTTATTGGCATTTTGGTTAATGCTCAGAGACTGCCAACAGAAAACATTAAACTAACTGAATTGTAGGAGAGGACAAGGGGATTGTTTTCCAACTATAAACCCAACTGAAGAGGGAGTACTTGTCTTCCTTTTCTCTACTCTCTTAAAATTAACACGCATTTTTAGCACACAAAACACATGCTTCTGTTCTCATACACTGCTTGTGGAGATGCAAAATGGTATCTATAAGGGAAAATTTGGTCATTTCTAACAAATTACATATGAATTTACTCTTTGAATGGCTAATCCCACTTCTATGAAAGTAACCTAAAGATAAAATGACAAAAACTATACAAAGACATACATGCAAGGTTATTCATTACGACACATTGCAGCAAAAGATGGGAAACAACCCAAATTTCAACAATGGAAGATCAAAAACTTGTCATACATCTGCACAAAGTAGAACTTTGTAGCTATGAAAAGGAATGAGTTATATTTCTACATACTGCTAGGAGTGGTTTCTAGCATATATTATTATATAAAAATGCAAGGTGCTAAAAAGTATATATGCTATTTATTTGAGAAAGAGTGTTATGAATATGTATTCATATATGTATAGTGTGGGACAAAAGTAGGTTTACAGTTATTCTTATGGAAAGTAATATAATAATTAATAAATAATAGTAGAAGGACAAACTCTGCTTTGTGTACTCATAACTGTGAACCTACTTTTGCCCCACCTTGTAAATTCATACATAATATGTATATTTATTTATATTAAAAAACAAGGATAATCCTAAAGCTAAAAATTTTAAGAAAGAGGTTATCAGCAGCAAAGATGGGCAGGAGACAAGGAAACAAGATGAAGTGGAAGGAATAGAAGTGGGACTTCTGTGAATATTCTCTGCATATTCCTTGTTTTCTAGATTTGAATTTTGAAAAATGCAATTATTTCACACAATTATAATATAAAATTAAATTTAAAAAACAACCCCTGATAATAAAAAAGCAGTGAAAAAGCTGAAACAAGCTATGTAACTAGTTTTGGGCATAACCATATAGAGAGGAATGGTTCCATATGATTTTAATTAAACACAATAGTAATTTGACTACATTCCTGGAGGGATATATGCTAAAGACAGAAATAACTGTAAAAGTATCTTGGTAATGTTGATATTATAATTTTGATGTTGTTGTGTGTGGGGGGGGTTAAAGCAAATAAGTATTTTTGATGGTGGTGCTGGGAATAAAGATTTTTGACATGGAAAGAGGAGATACTGCTATAATATAAATTAAGTAAAAATCTTGTATTCTTAAACTTGAAATGAAAATATCAATATAAATTTGTGTTATATTTTATTTTGTGTTATATTTCATATTTTCTAGGTTTGAACACTGAGCTAAAACCAATAATCAAGCCAGTAACAATGATCATCCCTGGTATCTAGGCTGTAGTCTTTAAGTATTATTTTTCATTAAAAGGAATTGGAGTTTTTGGGAAAACAGCTATTACCAGAACTGGGGTGGAAATTGTGCAATATGAGCTTAAAACATCTTGTTATACTAGGAATCAAGGAAGATTTCAAGGGCTTCTGAAGACTTCTAAAAAGAACACAAAAGCCACTTAAAGAGAGACAATTCAATAATAAAAAAGGATACCAATTGTAATGAATAAAAACACTTATTGGATTAAATATATTATTGGATCTAATGTGTCAAAACATTGATACAGTTAATCTATGTACGAATTTTGATTTAAAAATAAATCGTATTGGTAACCTTTTGATCTCTTTTGGATATATTAGAAAACTAACAGATTCTAAAAACTAGAATATGATGGAAAACACCCAGCTTTTAACTTGTCTTTTTTACATGAAAGGCACATCATGATAATCAAATAATTTGTAATTGGAAGTTCTTCCCTAGAGAAGAATATTAGCTAGTAATTGAAGGATCAATGATATTATCATAACAGCACTATTCTGCAACCACTGATGAAATACTGGATCTTGGCGATGATAGTCAGCAACTGCTAACTAAACAAAATGAGAGAAAACCAGCTTTTTTTGTTGCTTACACCACCTATTAAGGATTATTGCCAAAAAATTGAAACAGTATATGATCAAGTTTTTAGCTTTAATAACCAATTTATAGGAAATACGGAGGATATAGGAACATTTATATGAAATGCAGGACATAGTTAAATAATGTCATGGGATACAAATTAGCAAAATCTAGACTGTGGAAATGGGACACACAAACTAGTTTATTGAATAAAAAAGTTGCAAGGAGAAACAGAAGATGGGGGAATCAAAAGAGACTTAAAATATCAATGAGTAAGCTAATTGTTATGTATAGACCTTACCTGGATTTTGATTCAATCAATACATTGCAAAAGTGAAAATATGAGGCAATCAGAAAAATTTAAATACTGATTATTTGATAATATTAAGAAATTATTTTTAATTTTCACACATGATATTGTTATCATTATTTTTTTAGGTAAACACTGAGATATTTGCAGATGGCATAATAACCTCCCCCTTCAGATTTGCTTCAAAATAAGAAAATAGCATGGGATGAGGACAGTGAGTGGGACATTGGTTGAAATAAGATTGGCTATAAATTGTTAGCTGAAGTCAGATGATTTGATGACTACAGACCGCCAAATCATGACAAGCAGGATTAATTCTCTCAAAAAAAATGAGGAAGAGAACATAGAGAGAAAAAGCAATGTTTTAATTTTTTCAAAGTTTAACAATATGATTCAAAGTTCATTAGTATTTTATAAGGATTCTAAATCTTGATAATGATTCCAAAAATACAGTTTATTTATTTTTGACTCTATTAAAAATAATCAATTAGAACTGAGAATTTCCATAAGAAATCTGAATTTTAGCTCAATATTTAGTGATGAATTACATAATCCTAAATGTATGTCCTTGTTAAAAAGGGTGACATTTTTTATTATATTTATGCACGAGCCATTGCTTATATTAGAGTGCACTGTTGATAGCTTAGATTTTAGATAAGTTATATTTACTACAGAATGTGCTTTATTTCTTGATAAGTTTTTTTTAAAAAATATTTTATTTATTTTTAGAGAGAGGGGAGGGGAAAGAGAAAGAGAGGGAGAAAAACATCAATGTGTGATTACCTGTCACATGACCCCCACCAGGGACCTGGCCTGCAACCCAGGCATGTGCCCTAGACTGGGAATTGAACCAGCAACCCTTGGGTTCACAGGCTGGCATTCAATACACTGAGCCATACCAGCTAAGGCTATTTATAGGTATGTCTTGATGGGTGTTAGCTTATTTGCTGTCTTTTCAAACTTTTCTGTGCAGATGGTACCCAAGTCTATTCTTTTATCCCTAACCTTCCTGGGACCTTTGCCCCCATCAGCAATCTCTTCTTTGACTGCACCACTGTCATCTCAAACAAGATCCACCAATCCTCTTATTTCTTCCAAAGTGCTTCTCTATTGACAAAGTCTAGGACACAATGACCCCAGTCCCCAGAAATACTCTTTGTTTGTCTTTCTTTACTGCAGGTCATCTGGGGAACTGTTTATAGTTTCAGATATCACCAGCCACTACTGAAAAGGAAGAAGAGTAAAACTATCCTTCCTTTGAACTCTGTGGAGATATAGATATTTTAAATCCCGAAAGACAGGAAAGGAGAGCCTCGGTGAAACTTGTACCTTCATTGTCACAAGGATCTCTACTCATTTCAAGGTGGCTGCTGAATTGATTTCAATAGTGCCTAATTAAGAGTATAATTTTATGGTACATAGTAAGTGTATGACTTCTTTTGAGAGTTTTATTAAGTGGATAAATAAAAATCACTAAAGCATTCTTGGGAGTTAGATAGTTTTGAATTCAATGTGATAATTTATGCAATTAATAGATAAACCTATGCCACCCTCAAAACAGAGATTAATTACATTAATTTTGATAACCTTATTCTTCAGATTTCTCTTTGTTATGTACAAACACACTGATAATGATTTGGATTTGTAAAGCACTATTATATTCAAACCATTTATACTGATGTTATCTCATAAGGTAGGTAAGGCAAATATTTGAGAAATTAAGACATTTTTATCTAAGGATGTCAGAAGACTCACCGAAGTTAAGAACAGAACCTAGAGTCAAGGCATGTTCTTTTGATATCTCCCTGCCACTGCTCCCCCAACAAAGAAAAATGTATGTAGACTTGATCCCCACTTCACTTCTTCACTTTTTAAAAATATTTTATTTATTTATCTTTAGAGGGAAAGGGAAGGAGAGAGGGAGAGACAGAGAGAAATATCAATGTATGGTTGCCTCTCATGCGTCCCCTGCTGGGAATTGGCCTGCAACCCAGGCATGTGCCCTGACTGGGAATTGAACCGCTGTTGTTTGGTTTGCAGGCCTGCACTCAATCCACTGAGCTACACCAGCCAGGGCCACTTCCTTGCTTTTTAAACAGCAAACTTTTGGTTTCATTCATTTTTAGCTTAGAAAAAAACCACTTATTATCTCACAGTTTTTGTGGAGTCTGGACGTGGCCTAGCTGAACACTGCTTAGGTTTCACAAGGCTGCAGTCAAAGTGTCAGTTGGAGCTGTGGTCTCATCTTATTCTTGGGAACCTGTTATAAACTCATTCGATTTACAGACAGAATTCAGTTTCTTGCCACTGCAGAAATCATGGAAACTTTCATCTTCTTTTTAAATTTTATTTACATACATTTATTTATGTTTTCCTTTTTGAATGCTATGTCTAAATATTCCATTATTATTTTTATTCTTTAATGTTTTTTATTGTTGTTCAGGTACAGTTTTGTGTCTTTCCCCCCCACCCATCTCCACCACCCCAGCCCTCCCAACCTCCCTGTCCTGTTTCCACCTCTCCTTGTTACTGTCCATGTGTCCTTTATAATTGTTCCTGCAAACCTTGCACCCTTTTCCCCTATAATCCCCTCCCCTTTCCCCTCTGATCACTGTCAGCCTGTTCTCAATTTCAATGTCTTTGGTTATATTTTGCTTGCTTGTTCGTTTTGTTGATTAGGTTCCACTTATAGATGATGTCATATGGTATTTGTCTTTCGCTGTCTGGCTTATTTAATGTTGCATAATACTCTCCAGTTCCATCAATGCTGCCATGAATTGTAGGAGTTCCTTCTTTCTTTCTACTGTGTAGTATTCCATTGTGTAGCTGTACCACAGTTTTGATACACTAATTTACTGATGGGCACTTAGGCTTTTTCAGCACTTGGCTATTATAAATTGTGCTGCTATGAACATTGGGGTGAATAGGTTATTTAGAATTGGTGTTTCAGGATTCTTAGGGTATAATCCTAGCAGTGGAATTGCTGGGTCGAAAGGCAGTTCCATTTTTAGTTTTCTGAGGAAATTCCATACTGTTTTTCACAGTGGCTGCACCAGTCTTCATTTCCACTAACAGTGCACTAGGGTTCTCTTTTCTCCACAACCTTGCCAGCACTTGTTGTTTGTTGATTTGTTTATGGTGGCTATTTTGACTGGTAGGAAGTGGTATCTCATTGTGGTTTTAATTTGCATCTCTCTGATGGCTAGTGATACTGAGCATCCTTTTATATGTCTCTGTGCCTTCTGTATGTCCTCCTTGGATAATTTCTATTAACTCATCTTCACATTTTCTGGCTCTTTTCTCTTGTTTCTATTCTGTTATTTAGATCAACCAGTGAATTTCAAACACATTTTATTTTCGTGTTATAAAATTTCCATAAAACAAAGAAGCATGCAAAATATAACCGGAGGCATTGAAATTAAGAACAAACTGACAGTAACCAGAGGGAAGGTGGGAGAGGATAAAGGGGGAAAGGGGAGAAGGTTGTCAAAGAACATGTATAAAGGACACATGGACAAAGCCAAAGAGGGGTAGGTTTGAGGGTGGGAGGTGGGGATGGCTGTGGTGGGGGAAGTGGTGGTCAGGGGAAATGGAGACAACTGAAGTTGAACAACAATAGAAAAAGAAAAAGAAAAAAAGTAATTTGAAATCTAAAAATAATAAAATATATTGATCTCGCTGCTAAAAATTTTTCTGCTATGAACTATTTTTCTATTCACATCAAGTGGTTTTACATTTCCTCAAGGAAAATATAATAGCTTCTTTACAATGTTTGATAATTTCAATATCTCAGTCATCTTCAGGTTGGCATCTGCTGATTGTCTTTTCCTTGGAAATGGTCCAAATTTTCCCAGTTGTTTTTTGTTTGTTGATTAAATAGGAGAAATAATCTGGGCATTTTAAATATTATGCTGTGAAACTGTGAATCCTTTAAAAATGTTTGATGTATGTGTATGTGTATGTGTGTGCATGCTTCATTTTAGCAAGAAATAACCCCGCTTAGGTTTAGAACACAGGTTCTCTCTCATCCTGTTAGTAGTAGTTCCAATGTCTCTTACATTTTCAAAGTATTAACTTTGCTTCTTTGAGTTTGTCTCAGGCATGTGGCATAATTCTGAAAATTGGGAAGTGCTCTACATTGTACTTTAGTTCTCAAAGCTTTTTCTGTCTTGTTTTTGTTCTGTTCTCAGTGATATTCAGGGATTTTTCTGGGACTTTGGAGTGATTTATATTTATGTTCAGCTATCAAAACCTTTTCTTTGCTGATTTGGGTCTTTCCCAGGCACGTATATCTCAGGTGTGAGCTCAGGTCTTGTGTGAATTGAAGTCATCTTCTGCAGCTCCTTCTTCCCTGTTTTTTTTTTTTTTTTTTTGTCTCCTTCCCTCCCCTTCAGCTTGCAGAGATTGCTTTTCTTGATCCTACAGCTGGAAATATGTATGGTGTTTCTCTTGGAGACTTTATTGTCTGTGAAGCTATTGCAATAGCTCTTAAACATTGTCAATATTTGAGTCAAAACCATGAGGGAAAAGAGAAATACAAACCTGGGAACCTTACCCCCAATATGGGTCACTTTTTGAATCCTCTCCCCAAACTGCTTACTTTTCAGAGTCCTCAGGTAGGTGTTGTTCATTGTATGTCCAGAATTTTTACTTATAATCAGCAGGCTTACTTCATCTTGGCCAGCACTGGAAGTCTCTCCCCACTTAACTTTTAAGTTGAAAATATGGGTTTCATATTTACTCTACCATCTTCTGCCAGTTCTGGGCATAACACAAGGTTTTTAAACAAATGATAATAGTCTTGTGCCCACTATAGGGTAGCACTAACAAAC
Source organism: Carollia perspicillata (assembly GCA_004027735.1). Classification (NCBI taxonomy): domain Eukaryota; kingdom Metazoa; phylum Chordata; class Mammalia; order Chiroptera; family Phyllostomidae; genus Carollia; species Carollia perspicillata. The sequence continues at coordinate 96,607 of PVKM010000593.1, forward strand.
CCTTCATAACCCCAAACATCTGCAGCCTCAAGGAGATAAATGTAATCCCGGTAGCCTGTGGCTTCAAATTTCCAAAGAGAAAAACTAGGACCTCAGCTCCCCTTCTGTGCTCTACTTCACTCCTACTTTTCCCTGTGTGTCCTGGGTGGCTGGAGTGTTTTTTAACTGCAAGTTAGTGTATTTTAAGTCTTTCACCAGTGCTGCTACCATTTCCACCTGGGGCAACATCTATAGCAATTACTGTTTCTAGTGCTTTTTCAACTGGTCATGGCTGCTTGGGTGTAAGAGGGCTTCACTCCCTGGTAGTGTTCACAATCATTCAATAGACTTTGAAAGCTGGCTCTTTTGATATTTTCAAAACCTCTTCATTGAAGAAAGCTGTGATAAGTAACCTCCATATTAAGTAGAAAATTGTAGGAGTCATTATTTGCTGCTTATCAAATACTTCTGGCTCTACAATGTCTCAGCACTTAGTAGGATTCTTTTCTTGGTATTCTTTTGTTTGGGTCAAACCACATGATTAACTCTGGCCTACAAATTGAGTTAGACAAGCTGAGTATCATTTCCAGGCTGGAATATTAAATTACCAATGGAGATCTTCTAGAGTTATCTTTCCCTCTGTCAAAATTATTGGTAATATTCCAGGTCATAGCTCCTTTATCAGTCTAGGTCTCAGAGTGAGGGCCACATGGAACAGAGCTCCCTGAAAACCTACAATGGCCATGTAGTATAAGTGAGCATGAATGAGAAAAATCAAGCTTTGTTGTTTTAAGCCATCAAGATTTCGGGGTTATAGGTTAACAAAACATTATCTGATCTATTTTAATCTAATCTAATACAGAAGCCACATGAGAGACATTACCTAATATCATACTAAAGACTATTCCTTTTTACCCAAATTGCAAATAAGTGTTTCAGGGCAAAGGCCAGTAATCTTGACTTGGCTTTTGTTAATGGTGAGTTGTTTGCCCATCCAGGCACTCTTCTTAGAACCTGAAACTGTCTGTGTGTTGATGGAGTTTAAGTTTTAGTTACTAGGAACTGTCAGTCTTGACATTTATATGCAACAGTCATTTCATGACGCAAAGTGGATCTTCATGCAACCAGAACAATTGGCGGCCTGCCATTGAAACACAGAATTCAAGAGATGGGCTATAGTTTAGACCACCCTCTCTCCTCCCTTCTACATTAAAGTAGTTTACTTCTTTTTCCCACCTTTACTCCAGTCATTTTTTTCTCCTTTTTACATTTTTATCCCTTTTTATAATAGCCCACACTGAAGACATCTGGTTACTTATTGCTATACTCCTATACCTTTTTTGCTTTTAGTGAACTACCATTTTCTTTATTTTGATTAAACTTGGGTGTTCTCACTTCAAGACCCTTTAACACTTTTATTAAATTTGATTCTTTCTGTTTCCCTTGTTTAATTCCTTACTCCTAACCTAAAGGAGCAATATTTTAAAACTCCTGGAATAAAAAATATAGAGAGCGATATATATCTGTAACAGCTAACACTTATATAGCACTTATTATGTACCAGGAACTTTTATAAACTCATTTGAATCTGTCAATGAACTCATTTACTGCTCACAAAAGCTCTGTACACATACACAGGTATTAAAATATCTATTTTATAGATGAAGTAACAAACAAGAGAATCATATGGATTGCTTAAGGTCACACAGTTCAGAAACCAGGCTATCTGGCTCCAGAACTCATGTTTTATTATTATTTTTTAATTTTTTATTTTAGTAGTTGTTCAAGTACAGTTTTGTCTTTTACTCCCATCCCAGTCCACCCCACAATGCTCCCCTCCTCCCTCCCATTTCTACACCCCCCTTAGTTTTTGTCCATGTATCCTTTATATTTGTTCCTGAGACTCCTTCCCCTTTTGCCCTGAAATTCCCTCCCCTCTTCCCTCTGGTTACTCTCAGCCTGTTTTCTATTTCACTGTCTTTGGTTATATTTTACTTGCTTGTTTCTTTTGCTGCTTAGCTTCCTGTTAAAGGTGAGATCATATGGTATTTGTCTTTCATTGCCTGGCTCATTTCACTTAGCATAATGCTTTCCAGTTCCATCCATGCTGTTGCACAGGGTAGGAGCTCCTTCTATCTTTCTGCTGCATAGAATTCCATTGTGTATATGTACCATAGTTTTTTCATCCATTCATTTACTGACGGGCACCTAGGTTGCTTCCAACACTTGGCTATTGTAAATTGTGCTGCTATGAACTTGGGGTGCATAGGTTCTTTTGGATTGGTGTTTCTGGGTTCTTAGGGTATAATCCTAGCAGTGGAATTGCCAGGTCAAAAGGCATGCCCACTTTTAGTTTTCTGAGAAAATTCCATACTGTTTTCCATAGTGGTTGTACCAGTCTGCACTCCCACCAACAGTGTACAAGGGTCCCCTTTTCTCTACAACCTCTCCAACACTTGTTGTTTGTTGCTTTGTTTATGATGGCCATTCTCACCAGTGTGAAGTGGTATCTTATTGTAGTTTTAATTTGCATCTCTCCGATAGCTAGTGATATTGAGCATCTTTTCATGTGTTTCTGGATCCTCCATAAGTCCTCTTTGGAGAAGTGTCTATTCAAGACTTTTGCCCATTTTTAAAATTGGATTGCTTGTCTTCTTAGAGTAGATTCCTTCAAGTTCTTTATATATTTTAGAGATTAAACCTTTGTCTGAGGTATCATTGGCAAATATGTTTTCCCATATGGTTTGGTCTCTTTTTATTTTAATGCTGTTTTCTTTGGCTGTGCAGAAGCTTTTTATTTTGATGAGATCCCATTTGTTTATTCTTTCCTTTACGTCCCTTATTGAAGGGACAAATCAGTAAATATGTTGCTGCATGAAATATCTGAGATATCCCTGCCTATGTTCTCCTCTGTGACTTTAATGGTATTCTGGCTTATATTTAAGTCTTTTATCCACCTTGAATTTATTTTGGTGTATGGTGTAAGTTGGTGCTTGAGTTTCATTTTTTGCATGTAGCTGTCCAGTTCTCCCAACACCGTTTGTTTAAGGGGCTATCATTATTCCATTTTATGTTGCTGCCCACTTTGTCGAATATTAATTGACCATGGAGACTTGGGTTTATTTCTGGGTTCTCTATTCTGTTCCATTGGTCTATGTGCCTATTTTTATGCCAGTACCAGGATGTTTTTATTACAGTGGCCTTGTAATACAGTTTGGTATCAGGTATTGTGATCCCCCATACTTTTCTCTTCTTTTTCAAAAGTGCAGCAGCTATTCAGGGTCATTTATAGTTCCATATAAATTTTTGAAGTGTTTCCTCTATGTCTGTGAAATAAGCCATTGGTACTTTAATAGGTATTGCGTTGAATCTGTACATTGCTTTGGGTAGTATGGACATTTTGATGATGTTAATACTTCCAATCCATGAACATGGTATATGGTTCCATTTGTGTGTGTCTTCCTTGATTTCTTTCTTCAGTGTTGTATAATTTTCTACATACAAGTCTTTTACCTCTTTGCTTAGGTTTATTCCTAAGTATTTTATTTTTCTTTTTGCTATATCAAATGGGATTTTTTTGTTGATTTCTGCTTCTGCTGTTTCATTGTTAGTATACAAAAATGCCTTTTCTTTCTGGATATTGACTTTGTATCCTACTGTTTTGCCAAGTTCATTTATTAAGTTGAGCAGTTTTGGGGTGGATCTACAGGATTTTCTATGTACACTATCATGTCATCTGCAATCAATGACAGTTTTGTTTCCTCTTTTCCAATTTGGATGCCTTTTATTTCCTCTTCTTGTCTGATTGCTGTGGCTAGGAATTCCAATACTATGTTAAATAGAAGTGGTGAAACTGGACAACCTTGTCTTGTTCCTTATCTTAGTGGGAAAAATTTTAGTTTTTGCCCATGGTGTATGATGTTGGCTGTAGGTCTCTTATATATGGCCTTTATTATGTTGAGGAATGCTCCCTTTGTTCCCACCTTGCTCAGTGTTTTCATCATAAATGGGTGCTGTTCCTTATCAAATGCTTTTTCTGCATCTATTGATATGATCATGTGTTTTTTGTCTTTGCTTTTGTTTATGTAGTGTATTACATTTACTGATTTGCGCATGTCAAACCATCCTTGCATCCCTGGTATAAATCCCACTTGGTCATGGTGTATGATATTTTTAATGTATTGTTGGATGCAGTTTGCCAATATTTTGTTGAGGATTTTAGTGTTTATATTCATCAGCGATAAAGGCCTGAATTTTCTTTCTTTGTTGTGTCTTTATCTGGTTTTGGGATTAGGATGATGCTGGCTTCATAAAAAGAGTTTGGGAGTCCTCCATCCTTTTGAATTTTTTCAAATAGTCTGTGAAGGATAGGGGTTAGCTCTTCCTTAGACGTTTTGTAGAATTCTCCTGTGAAACCATCTGGTATGGGGCTTTTGAGTGTCGGGAGTTTTTTTTATTACTGATTCAATTTTATCTGCTGTTATTGGTCTGTTCAGACTTTCTGCTTCTTCTTCACCGAGTTTTTGAAGATTACATTTTTCTAGAAATTTGTCCATTTCACCTAGGTTTTCAAATTTCTTGGCATCCAGTTCTTCATAGTAATTTCTTATGATCCTTTGTATTTCTGTGGTGTCAGTAGTAATCTC
>PVKM010000594.1:0-101177 GCA_004027735.1 Carollia perspicillata
TTGAGAATTTTCCTCAGTCTTTCTAAGTTATAGGTTGTTTGAAAGAGAAAAAAAACTTTACAGTTCGTCACAGTACTATAGTTTATAGTTGATCAAAATACATTTTTACCCTAAACACCGTTTTAAACTCATTTTTAACAAAGTATTTTTTGTCAGTTTCTGTTCTGCAACCTTGTGGCTGGCATTCTACCTTCAAGCAAACTGTTCATATCTGACATTAATTTTCTTGAGACACATTTGTAAGTAATATATTATAATCATTTTGAACACAAAAGAGATCACTCTGTCATATTAAAGAAAAGATTCCACAGGGAACAAGCAGCTTCATTATTAGAAATGTGATTATTTACATCCCAGACAAGATAACTTATTTGTTCCCCTGAGGTGAAATTATCTGACAAATTAAATATCTTTATTTGGATGGCAAGGGATTATGAGAGTTACTTCCTGAAATACAAACAGAGGAACTTACATACCTTGAATCAAATCACTAGCATAACTTTTATTTTAAAATTTACTGTGATCTGAATATTTTCTTGCCTAGATTCTCAACAAAATTAGCCCCATATTAGACATTGGTTTACACTGCACAAACATTAAGTTGATTGTTTCAAAGTGGGTATAACCTTAAAATAAATTTCTTCATTTCCAAGATTTAAATGTTTATTAACTTTTTTCTTTAAACCTGAGCTTGACTGGAGTTCTTCTTTTAAAAAATTTACTCAACCTAGTTCAACACTTCTTAGTTGGGTTAGCCATCCTGAGTTTTAAATTTTAAACTCAAATGTTACATATAATAAGTGTTAAGAATATTTAACACCCAGTATTTAATATCAAACATTACCTGAATAAATAGAATTTTCTATGATTTTCACTGTTTTATTTGAGACTCTCTAAAGAAAACAGATTGGTTCAAATTACACTTTTTCATAATTAAAATGAGGTTTCTTCCTCAGATATAAAATCTATAAAGGTTTTCATTACATCATCATGTCTTTATAAGTTTATCAAGAAATGTACCGAACTATATTACAAAAATGTCTGGCATGTGGAAGCAACATTATGTAATGAAACAGTTAAAAATGTAAGCCATCGGTCAGACTAATAGTGCACAAATCTTTTATTTTCTGTTTTACTTGGTGACTTTGCATAAATATTTTAATATTCTTTACATCAGTATCATCATTTTAACATTTTCTTAATAGGTTGCCTTAAGGATTAAATGAGCCAACTTATAAAGTGCTTAAATCAGTGCTAGGCAGAGTAATATATATAAAACATTTACATAATAGTTATATAAATGTAGCTATTATTATTTTACTAGTAGAACTATTAATATATATATAGTTTAATAATCTTATAGTATGTTGTTATATTATTATTTTTGTAGGCTCTCAGTAACTAATTGTGGAATAAATGAACAAATACGCAAAAACCTTCTTTTTAGTGACATATTTAAAGTTCAGTTTTTATCACAACATATTTTAACTAGGGAGTGTTAGTAAAAAGAAATTACATTTGTTTTTTATCTAATTCCTTTCCTACAAGACAGCTGAGGATTCCATGGGCGTGGCCTGGGCAGAGAGGATCTCTTACCATCAGAGCTGGGTCAATGGAGTGCCTCTTACCATATCCTGGGTTCAGTGCAAAGTCAAAGATGGGAAAAGGAGAAAATCAAGATCTGCAAATCAGAGAATCAAGCCAGTGAAGGGTGGTGCAGAAGCCAAGTAACGGGAGAATCAGGGAGGTAAGAGTAGAAATCAATGGATTAGAGAATATGCTTGGAGTTGTCACTGGGACAAATCCTGGGGCAGGTGTGGCCAACAGATCTGATTCCTGAGCAAGGAGGACATTAAGATGCTGAGGACTGGACCAGGCAGTTGGTGCCTTCCTCACTTCTGTTCCTGTTGCACTGCTTATATTACACTGAATATAACCAGTAGTTACTTGTATTTTAGGCTAACGCACATACTCCTACCTTTAAAAAATGGCATGCTTGTACAACCTTATCACAAATATTATAAAGCATCTTTCTCAGTAGCAAAACAAGCATTTAAATTTCTCCTGAATCAACACATATACCAGAGCACAACAAAATGATAAAATTGTCAACAGAAACCAAGGACTAGAGGCTATGGCAGATACTGAATCTAATAATTTGTAAGCATCTCAAAGATTACTTGCATGAAGAAAAACAAAAGTAACAGAATGAATGTCAAATCAATAAAATTGATTTGTATCTGAAATAAGGCATCTTTAGAATCTTATCTGAATCGGATTTATGCCAAAGAGGATAGGGAATTCTAGCTTAATCTTGCTAGCAGTATGTTGAATATTCATTTTCTGCAACAGAATGCAATTTGCATAATGTGGGGCCCTGGTCTGTTTACAGGAACATCCTTCAGGGAACTCAGAAGATTCCAAATTAACAAAAGAGTTTTCTAGCTCACCACAGAGGAAATCCACAACTCACATTTTATTTTCTTTGACAAGATTTCCCAGAATTCTTAAAGAAAACATATCAAATGTTATGAGAGGCCACAGAGAATGTTTCTGCTTAAGTCTGTGTGCATGTGAATGCACCTATGCACATGTTTCTATGTTTGTATATTCATGTGTAGTTTGTTTGATGATGGTATTTAACAACAGAGTTTTAAAGAATGTATATGCTTATGTTCTTTCAAGTTAGTGTTCTAGGTTTCTTTGGGTAATTTCCCAAAATTAGAATTGTTGGGTTATGTCAGTTTCATTCTTAATTTTTTGAGGCATCTCTATACTTATTGCTTTCCACAGTGGCTGTTTAAATCTGCATTCCTACCAACAGTACAAAGGGATTCCTCTTTCTCCACATCCTCTCCAGCACTTGCTATTTGTTGATTTATTGATGAAAGCCATTCTGACAGTTGTGAGGTGATATCCCATTGTTACTTTAATTTGTATATATCTGATGATGATTGATGTTGAGCATCTTTTCATACATCTATTGGCCATCTGTATGTCATTTTTGAAGAAGTGTCCATTCAGGTCCTTTGCCTATTTTTTAATTGGATTGTATGGTTTTTTTCGTGTTGAATTTTATGTTATTTGTAAATTTTGGATATACCCCTTATCAGATATATCAGTGAATGTGTTCTCCCATTCTGTGAGTTGTCTTTTTGTTGATGGTTTCCTTTGCTGTGCAAAAACTTTTTAGTTTGATAAATTTCCACATGTTTATTTTTTCTTTTGTTTCCCTTGCCTGAGGAGATATATCAGAAAAAATATTGCTACAAGCAAAGTCTGAGATTCTACTGCCTGTGTTTTCTTCTACGATTTTTATGGTTTTGGGTCTTACATTAAAGTCTTTAATCTTTTTTTGAATTTATTCTTATGTGTAGTGTAACAAGGTGGTAAGTGGTGTAGTTTCATTTTTCTGCACATATATGTCCAATTTTCCCAGTGCCATTACTGAATAAAGTATCTTTAGCTCACAGAATGTGTTTGCTTCCTCTGTCAAATATTAAATGACTATAAATGTATGGGTTTATTTCTGGGGTTTCTAATCTGTTCCATTGATCTATATGCCTGTTTTTATGCCAGTACAAGGCTGTTTTGATTACTATGGCCTTATAGTATAGTTTGGTATTAGGTAGCATGATTCCTGTAACTTTATTCTTTTTTCTTAAGATCACAGTTGCTATGCAGGATCTTTTGTGGTTTCACACACATTTTTGAAATATGTATCCTAATTTTCTGAAATACATCATAGGAATCTTGATAAGAATTGCCATTGCAGCATTATTTACAATTCTCATGATATGGAAGCAGCCCAAGTGCCTGCCAATGGACGGGTGGATAAAACAACTATGGGACATTCACACAGTGGAATACTACTCAGACATAAAAAAAAAGAAAATTTTAACCTTCGTGACAGCATTGGTGGACTGGAGATCATTATGCTAAGTGAAATAGGCCAGTCAGAGAGAAACAAATACCATAAGATTTCGCTTATATGTGGAATCTAATGAACAACATAAACTAACAAGTAAAATAAAGACAGTCTCATAGAGAGCAGGGTGACAGCTATGGTGGAGGGAAGGGGGTAAGGGGTAGAAGGATCAGCAAAGAAGAAAAAAGAACTCATGGACATGGATAACAGTGTGGTGATTTATGGAGGGGAGGGTGGTATAAGGGTAACAAATGCTAATGGAAAAAAATAAAAAAGAAAAGAAAAAAAAAGAATGTATGTGAAGATGGCTTGCAAACCCAAATAATAACATTTTTCTCTGAGGCACTGTCTTTAATCTATTGATTTTTGCTCAAAGGATAATAAAAAAAATAGTTTCATTTAAGTCTCTATTGCTGAAACCTGAGGCAGAAATGAATTCTAATAGCATTATAATGTATGAATACAGCACTGAATGCAAATTATTTGCAAATAGTAAGTATTCCAGAAGAGGTTATATAGCTGGAAAAGTGTTCAACTTCTGTCTGTATTAACACAAAATGAGACTTACTCAGGGTTAAAAGCAATTTATATTTTGATATTAGAAGTATTTTCCTAGTAAAATGTTTGTACAATTTGAATTCTTATTTTAAAAGAACTACTCCCTTTCAAAATTTCTCTTTTCTGTTTAGAAATCACATTAAGTTTTTATTTTTATAAGACACTGTCTAAATATATTTCTAAATAGAAATAAAATGATCACATTGCTATTAACTCAAAATTTTTCAACTTTCTATGAACTAGGTCACTTTTTAAAATATGCAAATATACAATTTAAGAGGCAATATCACTCTTCTGCTTGATATGCTGATATTAGCAAAACTGATAAATAATGAATAAACAGCTCTTACAACACTATAGTAAAGACCAAAAATGTCATAGTCAATGGACACAGAAGTTTCTTATTTTGTTATTGCTGCTATTATTATTTTGCAAGCATTGAATGAAGGACCAGCACCTTTGGCATGTTACTTACTGATGGGTAGAGGTAACCTTCTCCATTCATGGCTATGTACAACCCTGTCTTCACTCCCTGGATGGCAACAACGCGCAGTCCCACAGGTATGAGGTTAAACAGTGCTGGAAAGATAAACATGTTCTGTCACAAATGGGCAGAAAGAAGCATAGCACTGCCATTACTGTTCTCTCTCTCATTTATTTTACTTAAGAAATATCATCCCTGTTACAAACTTCTGAGAAGTCTCAATTAACTATGCTTATTTTTTTTTAAATTAAGAAGTTTCTGCTATGAATTAAATTGGCACTAGAACTTCAGTTTGCAGGTCTTTTTAACAGTCTTCCTACAGCATTTTGAAGAGCTGGTGGGAAAATGAAAAGAATCAAGCTTGTCATCATCATACTTCTAGTATCACAATCTCTGACACCACTACCAAAAGTAATTAGCTGTGAATTTTCTCAAAGAGTAGAATTTTAAAAGTCCAAGCTGGCTGTCGATTCTGGTCTTTCATGCAGAAAATACACTTTATCATTACAATGGAGGATAGGCCAGAGTTAAAAAGGCAATTCCAAAACTCAGTTACTCTTGCTGAACCAACATGATATGCTAGCAGAGCCCAGAAAAGATGTGCATCTGCTAATGTGTTAAATTTAGAAAGAACTAATCAAACTGAATGCAATGTGAATTTTAGAAAGTCAATTTTCTTTATTAATATTTCATAGAACTATGAGTACAAAGTAAAATGAAAGAGGGAAAAGTGCTTAGTTTTACCTATCATAGAGAAAAAATTTTGTGTTTCCATGTTTTGTTTCTTAACTTATTGACCAAATGTATTTTTATATATTTTTACCTAGTGCAGAAAACAATGTTATATCAATTTTTTTTTTAAGTCTTAACATCTCTTTAACACATTTCCATGCCAGTGTCCCAGGTTGACTATTCAGTGTGTATTCTAGCATCATCTTTAGTAATAACTTGATGATTTGGGAGACTACATATTTGATATCTTTATAAGAGGACTATTAATTTTTCACAGTGTGGTTGTCTGCTCTGATACAAGTTATTTTTAAATTCACATCTAATTCTGAGCAATAGGACCATGTCAGAATAGACAATGTAGCAGTAAAATGTTGAAAAAATGTATAAATAAAATATTTCCAGGTTTACACTGTCAACTGTATTTCACAAAAGACAAATAATTTGAAAAATGTGAGCAATTTTTACTTCAATTTATGGGTCTATTTAGTACATGGCTAAAAATGGACTCCATAAATTGGGCTTGATTTAATTTGCAGACATATATATTTTTGATTAGAGTGGAGAAAGTTAATGCATTCTCTTTCAGGTATTACATTTTTCTGATCCCAATACCCAAAAGATGTCTGTGTTACACAAGTGATAAAAGGAAAATGGCGAGCCATGGCTGTAGATAATTCTCTCTAAAAGAATATTCAGGGGTGTATATGGTTAGGTAGATAATGAGCTTTCATAATGCAAATTAATATTGGATCATCTTCTAGAAGATTCTAGGGGTTTATGATATACTTACAGAGGAATGAGGCTTATGGTTGCTTATTTATATTATTTAATATTAAACATGAGTGTGGAGTTGGTGATTACTATGAAGTACTTGTGCCATTGTAAGTCTCAGTATTCCTTCTAGAAAGTATACCTTTCTAGAGGAGGATTTTCACTCTCCTCTAGAACATCTGAACTGTTCTATACTTTGAAAGGATGTGCACCAAGATAATTCCTGATTCATATGCAAAAGGGTTTTGCAAAAAACACATTTGTATGTTTGTTCATGCAAACTAGTCTAACCTAACCTATTTAAACTTAATTATTCTAAACTTTATACCCTTAATGGTATTGTAGGTTCCACATTTGGTATGGACCAGATGGTACAATTCTAGAAGGTAAGTGCACCATTGTCTCACCAAAATAATGAGATATGGGAAAGATAAAAATTATAGAAGATAGTCTAAAATAACCATACTGAAAAACACCACTCTGAGTTTTTATTCCAGAAATTTGTTTTGGAGCTGAATTATAAATATTAGTTATTATGATTTATAAAATGATAATAAGTGAATATAATGCATGTGGAAGTCCCTTCAGAGCTGACCATGATGGACCCATAGTGCTAATTAAAACCAGAGATCCCCATATTAATTAAGACATCATTATTTTTTCATTCTTTTTGTATTTTGCACAATTATAAAGCAATATCAAAAAGCTTAGGGCAGTAATAATAATGAAGAACATGCTATTTTGTTTATTCTATGGAATAGTCTGGTTCTCCAAATCATAATGACTTTCAAGTTTGGTTGTACTTTAAAACTGGGACAGCCCTGCCCAGTCCCAAACTAAATCAGAATACCAGGAAATGAGTTTAGGGCATACATTTATTTTTTTGGAAGCTCCTCAAATGACCTTGAAGTATAGCCAAGATGAGAACCACTAACTATCTTAAGGCTTGTGGGGTGGTGGTCACTGCGAGCTATTGGCAATTTTTAGCACATCAAGCTATTATTTTGGGAATTCTAAGATGAGAAGGATTGGTTTGTTTGAGGTTTTATCATTGCTATAGGTACTAGCACATTGATATTTCTATAATTCTATTCTGCTTGCAGTATCTATTAAGTCTAATAACTGGAACAATGTACTTTAGCAGCATAGAAAAACCCCAGGGCATCCCCAAGAGTAAATTGAGGGAAAGTAAACCACTCCTTAATTAAATACCCTAGTTCATGGTGTTGATGTTTAGTTAACAGAAGGGAGGTTCTACGAATTTTAAAGAAGTTCACCCCTGAAAATGAGTGTAAGTCATTATGTAATCAGGTTGTTCACTTCATTTTGTGAAAGATCTTTCCAAGGTATACAGAAGCCAATGATAAACAGTCAGGATGCTACAGTATCCCCTCTATTAGGATAATTATCCATCATCAACCATTTTCTTTCCATTTTTCCTTCAAGAGATTTCTAAATCTCAGGCTGGCAACTCTGGGAAGACATATATATCAGCTTTATCTGCCTGCTGGCCTTCTTCCTCTTCTGAACTTATAAAATTTTTTGACAAATGCAGCTTAGGAGGGTGGTTCTGACTTTATCTACTTCTAAATAATTTCATATTTATTTAGAAATATGAAACATATTTATTTATTTATATATTTAGTGGGATATGTTTTGAACTCAAATCATGAAGATTTGAAGGTTTAAGCCTCAGGTTTCTCATTTGGTAATTTTTGGGTGGTGTCAGGGAAGCTTTGGGATATTTTTTCATTATTTTTCTTCCTTATGGATCACCAAATCCTTGTTTTGCATTCAGAGAATTATCAAAAACTAAAACACATTGTTGAATAATTATATCACACCCTTCCTCAAACCACAAGGACAGTGGTCTAATTGGGACCTGTCAGTATCTCTAATGCTCACTCTCACTTAAGAATAGCTTTCTGTGCTAACAACTTCATTAAGATTCATAAGATTACTATAAAAAAGCAAAGAAAAATATCTTAAAATTCATCATAAAAACTGTACATTTCACTTCAAATGGTGATAATATACAAAAGTAGAGTTAATTAATAATTACTTTTGCTTTTATAAAACGGCTATAATTCTGCCAAGTTTTATTAAATTTTATAGTTGTATAATTTTTATAGCCTTTTGAGAATAGAACCTGCATCTCACCCTGCTTTATACTATTCTGTTATCTTTACAAATGTTGAAATGGTAAGAAAACTGACCTAACTGGATCAAATTACACAAAAAGGGAATGCAACTGGTAAGAAAAAGAAGCTGTGCTCCAGATCTTTGTGTAGGAATTGAAGTTTCTCGAAAGAGGACACTGAAGTTTGGCTTTGATTTGGTTTTGCACAGGTGCTCCTGTTCCCGCTTCATGCCCAGAGCTGTTCCTCAACAGCATTTGGAGCTGATTTCAAGAGTTACTCACAGATTTTGTTGCTTCTATACAGTTACAAAATAGTACAAATAAAACCTCATACATTTAGAGAACAGAAGGTCAAGTATCTTTTAGTATCTGAGATTTCCAGTTTAGTATTGAATATCATTCAGATAGCCAGATATAATCATGTGTGTATGCAAACAATGTCTACATATGCATTTTCACAATTTAGGAAATATCATGCCACTTTTTCAATTCTGAAGCAAAATGTTTTTAAAAGACAACATTTACTTTACCATTCTAAATTTGATATTGATTGTCATCATTAAAAGTAACTAACATAACTGGCATTATAAAAACCAAAGAAGGTAGGAAAAAGTTAATAAAACCTTTACTTGAAGGAAATTATTTTCCTAAGAAGTCTGATTACACAGCATTTTCATTCAACTATATTTTATTTTCTTTTTTGAAAACTTTTTGTCATAATAGGTGACACCATCCTTTAGTCTGTTAAGCCATAGTGTCATAGATCTTAGAGTAATCAGAGTTATATAAAACTAGTCCACATACTCTGCCAGACTGTGGCCAAAGGAAATCAGAGATCATTGAAGACATTAAAACTTACAAATCTCTAAAAGTTCATGACTGCCACAACTGTAACACATAAGTAAAAAAAAAAAAAACACCTTTTGTCAAAGAAAGGATAAGGTAAAGGCAGGGAAAAAAAAAAAACTTGAGGAGATATATGGGTGAGCTTGAACCAGAAGAAACTGACATTTTTAATAGGTCAAATATGGTCAAGTACTAATAATTTGAAGGTTCAACCTAATATCAAAATCCCAACAAGTAAACAATGACATTGGTCTTATAATGAAAATAACTCCTCTTTATTTCCTGTCTGAATTAATTTACCTTTTTTCTTAAAAAGGAAAGAAAGTTAAAATAAACTGATAAATATGATAGAGAAAAGTTTAAAAATACAAAGACAATATAACAGACACACAAAAAGAAAATATTAGAAATTGAAAAAGAGTAAAAAGTAGATAAACAAAGAAAATTTTAAATTCGAAAGAAAAATAAAAATAAAGCAATATCCAAAGTTTAAAAAATAAATACTATGGCTGTAAGAATATTTCACATAGTAGCAATAAATGAAAAAAGTCTATTTCATTATTATTAGGTGCCCTCAGAATCAGTGTTATTGAAAATTGGATTACTAGAATTTAAAATGCAAAATGCCTATAATTTGTTTATATGCATTCAAATCCTACCTTCTTTTCATGGAATGAAAAGAATAAATAATATATAAAGAATAAATGATAAATGGATGAAAAGTCTCAGATCCATTCCTGATTCACTAGTAATATATGATTAAACATTTCTTATTTAAAAATATTTTTTACTTTTGTTCAATTACAATTGTCTTGATTTTCCCCTATTACCTGCCCCTGCCCCACCTCCCTCCTACATTCAGTCCCCTCTACCCATTGTCTTGCCCATGGAGCCTTTATACATATTCCTTGATTTGATCTTTCCCTTTCTTTCTAATAAAATCAGTTTTTGCTTTTCACTAATTTTCCTTAGCAGTAGCAAATGTGTCTATTTTAAAACTGATGTGCTAACTTAAAATAAATCAGATAAAATAAATGCCTGTATAAACAGAAAATGGGAAAGAAAAACATGGATAATTGAATAAGGAAGGACACCAGAATAAAATTACACAGAAGGAATATATAAAAATAAATAGTAAAATGAAGAAAGACATTAATGCAATAGGAGGCATGTGGCTTTTTACTAAAACATGTTGTCACATACCCAATTCTGTAACAGAGTTAAACATTATATGCAAAGTACTTAGAAGCACACAGCCTTCACGTCCTCTCTGTAAAGATAGATCTTTTCTTGCTGAATGCCAAAATATTAAAAATTAAATTTTTATTATTTATAATAACTAGTCCTTGTAGCTTTTGAGTTTTCATAATAATCATTAATAAGCTATAGGCCTGATAAATATAACACTTTCAAAATAAACATATAATCAACTTTTATCTGAATGTTCTCATGCAGTTATTTGACTTTTATGACCGTGAGGTTAAAAGTAACAATAATACGTGAGTTATGACAATTGTTGGAAAAACTCAAAATATTAATAGAAATATCTTTTGTTACACTATTAATATTTTCATGCATGTGGTCTAAGTAGAATTGTGAATGACATTCTACTGTATAAAATTATAAAAATGAGTCAATATAACCAAATATTTGCAAATGTATTTTTAAAAATCATTTAAGTAGCAGTGTATCTTCTACCAACCATATTAACTGGATGCCTGAGGTTGTCACTTACTAGAATTAGTGCTGTCATCCTTGGTTCCATCGAGAGCTCCATCGGGGTGCATTTGCAAGTAGTAGCCTTGCCTGCAATATAACCTTGTCACTATACCCTTGAGCTGGGGATCTGAAAGGCAAACATAGTTATCATAAGCCTCACGTGTCAATAAGATTTTTTCTTTTCTGTTTTATTTTCTTTTTCAGAAATAAGAGGGTATTTTATAAAAGGACAATCTTAAATCTTGTGTCTCTCAGATTTCCCTGTATTTATCAAACATGAAGTATACTAATCATAGAAAGTGAAGAACATGCTGTTATAAGCTGCATTTGTCAGCTGCATAAAATATATCATTTTATAAAACTAATACATGTGTTTAAATTTTTAATTAAAACAATTAATCTACGAACTCTATTAGTGTAATTATTACTGAAGTCCTAAACTAATTAATTTAATGATTTAAGCTAATATCATCCAGGATTGTGGTACAAGAGTTTTACAAACTTAGGGCTCAAACAAACCATATTAAAAGTTTTTTAGTGGATTTTTAAACATGATTTAACAAGTAATCCCCAAATGTGAAAGACCTGTATTTAAAAAAAATTTCATGCTAAAATTCTGATGAACACTCTTAGAAAAAGCCCTGATATGGAAAATGTTTCCTTGATGTCTAAAGAGTCACCCTAACTTGCATGGAGAAATCTGTGGTACTTATGCATGATCCATAGGAAAACGGGAAAATTGACTTCTGAACTCAGGGAGAGAACCCACAACAAACCTACACTCTGAGGTCAGCTCTGACAAAAATCTAGACAAATCAGACAAATTAAATAGATAATGTCATTTTTAATAGAACAAGGATAGTTAAATTATACAGTGGAGTTTTTGATACTTGACCAAAAGGTCTTGAAGTAGAGCACAATGAAAGTTATTAAAACAATAAGGGAAATTACATAATAACATGCTTCTCATTTAATGATTTATTTAAAAGATAACCACTATAATATTCCAATGAGCTCTTACAGAGAGTTAGTTATACCTTTGAAAATAAATATTTGCATGTAGCTTTTCAACATGCACGAACACTACAATATCATAACATCAGTGTGATTAAACATTCAAATATAAATATTTTTAGAAGGTTACGCTTTTAAAAAGAAACATCTAAGTGATTATTAGACTGTGTTACATATGTTGATTATCCTGTAGTATATAACTTAAAAATCACATCACACCAAGATATTCATTAGTGAAAAAAAATTACTCTTACACCTTAGTCTTCGCAACACTCAGTAAAACTTTACTGGGCAACCAGCCCTCTAAGTACTAAGGCTTTCTTTTTCTTTTCTTTAGGTTTGCTGCATCAAATTTTTGCTTGTCACGGAAAATGGAAAACAGAAGAGAACAAAAATAAAAAGGCAGGAGAAGGGGGGTAAATTCTTAATTGCCATGAAAACAGGAAATTTTGAGATTGACAGTTTTTCTACAGAACCTTTATGTTCTGAGTCACTTATATTAAACAATGGTGTATTTTACCTACTATAGCTTCTGAACTTCAATGAACTATGCCAGGCAAATTAGTAAAAAGATGCAAACTCCCTCACACTTGTACAAAGAGAACCCTTCTTTTATGTTTTTTTTTTCTATTACCAGGAAAAAAGCCTAAGAGATAACAAGTATTGATGAGAATGTAGAGAAAAGGGAACCCTCATGCACTTTTGGTGTAAATGTAAATTTGTGCAGGCATTGTAGAAAAAATTATGGAGGTACCTCAAAAAAGTCAAAAGTTAAACTACCATATAATATAGCAATTCCACTTCTGGGTATTTATCTGAAGAAAATGAAATCAGGACCTCAAATCAGGAAGGACCTGCATCCCCATGCTTATGGATTTCATCATTATTCACACTATCAAGATATGGAAACAACTTGTGTCCATTAACAAGTAAATATGTATACACACACACAATGATGAAATAATATTCAGCTTTAAAAGAAAGAACATCCTGCCACTTGTGTTCCTGTGGATGAACCTAGGAACATCATCCTAATAGGGTCTTATTTTACTAAACCTCATTTCTGATAAGGAAGCTTAAGCAAAACAAGAAATTGTGTTTTTCAGCTTTCACTAAATTTCAAGAAAACATACAAAATAAAGTTCTATTTATCTAATTTCACATTATTTGGTATTTTCTGTTTCAAAATCATAATAACATTGACTGTGTTCTTCTCAGGTGGCAGGCACTATTCTAAGCACATTACAATATTAACTCATTGCATTCTCACCACAAATTACTTAATAGGAAGTCCTTTCTGAAGATTGGACTTCACTTCTGAAGGAAGTAAAGTCAGGGCAATTAAGTGATTTAACAAAGAACACATAACTAATAAATGCAAAGCTGGGATTTAAAATGATCCTACCCACTTAACTACTACACTATATAGCCTCTATAAACTCAATAATTGAATTAAACCATTCTAAAAACCTAAAATAAAACCCAAACCAGTTGGTTTGTTTTCTTAATCTAGGTTTGTAAAGATCAACCACATCTACATCTAAACCCCAATCCTGCAAAACTAAAGCTAAATTTGTGACATAAAGCAATCACATTCAGACAGGATCAAAGTTCTTAAAAATCTATTCTAAGATCCATCCACTTTGTCACTGGTTGCATTACAACAAGTCATGTAATGATTCCAATAAATCTTTCTACCCAAACAGGATCCAGCAATAATTTAAAAAAGCATATACTGTAATCAACTGGGATTCATTCCAGGGATGCAAGGATGGTATATACAAATATATACAAAACAATAAATGTAATACACCACATAATATAAAAGACAAAAACTACATGATCATATCAATAGCTGTTGAAAAAGTATTTGATAAAGTATAACATCCATTTATGATAAAAAAAAAAAAACACTCAGCAAAGTGGAACTAAAGAGAGCATGCCTCAATGTAATAAAGGCCATATATGAGAAACCTTCAGCCAACACCATTCTCAACAGGCAAAAACAAAAAGCTTTCCCTTTAATATCAGGCATAAGAAAAGAGTGTCCAATATCACCACTTCTATTCAACATAGTATTGGAAGTTCTAGACACAGCAATCAGACAAGAAAAAAAAATACATCCGAATTGGAAAGGAGAAAGTAAAGGTGTCATTGTTTGCAGATGACATGATAGTATACACGCAAAACCCTATAAACTACTTGACCTAATAAGTGAATTTGGCAAAACAGTGGGATACAAAGTCAATATTCAGAAATCAAAGGCAGTTTTGTATACCTACAATAAAATATCATAAACAGAAATTAGGAAAAAATCCCACTTATGAGAGCAACAAGAAAAATAAAATACTTAGCAGTAAACTTATGCAAGGAAATTAAAGAGCTATACTCAGAAAACTACAGAACACTAAAGAAAGAAATTAAGGAAGACACAAATAAATGAAAACATATACTGTATTCACGGATTGGAAGAATTAACATCATTAAATTACTCATACTACCCAAAGCAATCTGTAGATTCAAGGCAATCCCTATCAAAATACCAATGACTTATTTCACAAACCTAGAACAAATATTTCAAAAATTTATGTGGAACCAAAAATAACCCCAAATAACCTCAGCAATTTTGAGAAAGAAGAACAAAGTATAAGGGATCACAATTCCTGATATCAAATTATATTACAAGGCCACTGTAATCAAAACACTCTGGTCCCGGCATAAGAATAGACACATAAACCAATGGGACAGAATAGAGAGCCCAGAAATAAAAATCCACATCAATATGGCCAGTTAATATTTGACAAAGGGGGCAGGAACATAAAATGGAGGAAAAGTAGCTTCTTCAATAAATGGTGTTGGGAGATCTGGACAAGTACATACAAAAAAATAAAAAATAAAGCTAGACCAACTTACACCATACACCAAATAAACTCAAGATGGATAAGAGACTTAAATGTAAGTCATGATGCCATAAAAGTTCTAGAGGTAAACATAAGCAGGAAAATTTCAGATATCCCACACAGCAGTATTTTCACCAATACATCCCTTAGAGCAAGGGATATAAAGGAAAGAATGAACACATGGTATACATCAAACTAAAAAGTTTCACCATAGCTAAAAAAAAAATCAACAAAATGGAAAGGGAACTAACCACATGGTAACACATATTTGCCAATGATACCTCGGACAAAAGCTCGATCTCCAAAATGTATAAAGAACTCCCACAACTCCACACCAGGAAGACAAACAATCCAAATTATAACATGGGCAAAGGACCTAAACAGACACTTATCCAAGGAGGACATAAAGGGGGCCCTTAGGCACATGACACAATGCTCAATGTCACTAGCCATTAGAGAGATACAAAATAAAACTATAATCAGATACCACTTCACACAAGTCAGAATAGCTATCATAAACAAATCAACAAGCAAGAAGTTCTTGCAAGGTTGTGGATAAAAGGGAAGCCTAGTACACTGTTGGTGGGAATGCAGCCTAGTGTAGCCAGTGTGGAAAACAACATGGTATTGCCCCAAAAAACTAAAGATGAAACTGCATTTCAATCTAATGATCCCACTGCTGGGATTATTCCTTAAGAATCCTGAATCACCAATTCAAAAGAACCTATGCATCCCAACATTCATAGCAGCATTATCTACAATAGCCAAGTGCTGGAAACAGCCTAAGTGCCCAGCAGTAAATGAGTGGATCAAAAAAGTAATACATTTACACAATGGAATACCATGCAGCAAAAAGAAAGAAGGAACTCCTATTCTTTGTGACAACATGGATGGAACTGGAGAGCATTATGCTGAGTGAAATAAGCCAGGCACTAAAAGAGAAATACCATATGATCTCACCTATAAGTGGAGCCTAGTCCAGAAAACAAACAAATTAGTAAAATAGAACCAGAGATTTGGAAATAAAGAACAAAGTGACAAGAAGGGAGCTGGGAGGGTGTTTGCCCCTTCCCTTTCTTAGGAAAAGAAAGGGAAGGGGTAAACAAAGGAACACAAAGAGAGGACTCATGGGTATGGACAATGAGGGGTGATTGACTGTGGGATTGGGGAAGGGTACAGGGTAGAGGAGAGCAATCAGGAAAAAGGCAGAACAGTAACTGGATAACAATAAAAAAATTGTTCAAGGCTAAAAAAAATCTCTCTACCAATGAAACCCTCACCCAAATTGCAAACATAATACTGTAGGTTTAAATTTCCTCCAATATTATTTTCAACTCAATTCTCTCAACTCCACCAATTCCATCCAAAAGGTATTTCTATACCAGACATGACTATTATTAACAGTACTTGTCCCCTAAAGATCAAGATCATGCTTGCCTTTTTTATTCCATCCAGTTCCTACAGATGCTGCGTTTACAATCTCCCTCATTCTTTTTCTTTTTTTCCATTTTCACTGCTAGCGGTACTTAAGCACCTCAGGGCCTCTTTTAGGGAGTCTTTCTATCTGCAATATGCCTGTTCCAATCCATCAAATCCAGAAATACACAGGAGCTCTTTGCTGCAGGCTCAGTTACTCACAAGCCCCACAGCAGTGGGGCCTTAACTTATCCACTAGGCTTTGTTTTCTACTGCTCCCACACCATTCTCTGCTTGTAGCCCACCCACAGTCACTGTGGACTGCCTACACATATTCTACAATCTTCCACATTTATTCCATTCCCTCAACCTTACCTGTCTCAAATATGGTTAACTGTGTAAAAGGGCCCTTGCACATCTGTGTACACAAAACCACTTGCATACATCTTTGTGCAGTTAACTCTTTTTCCTCTTTCTCAGTTCAGCTCTATCAACATTTCTCTACTGCACTTTCCTAACACCTCAGACAAGGTTAGATTCCTCCTTGAGGAATTCCTCCTTTTATGGCAGCATTTTCATAGGTGTAACATCTTTTAAACATCAAATTTATTTCATTTTGAAATGTTTTTAATACATTGCAAGATACACAATGCAATCTACATCCAAAAGATTAAACAAATGTAATATTTTTCTTTATAATCCATGGTTTAACCCCACATTTATTTGTTCAATTATATAATTGATGTCAGTTTCCAAACAGGAATGTAAGTTTCAAGAAGAAAATTTAAATATATGGTATCACTCACCATTACATCTCCAGGGCCTAGATAAATAGGAACTATGCAATATATAAGTCTAAGATGGACTCTAATAAGTAGGTAATTTATAATTTCACATATTTCTGGTAGGAATGAAAACTAGAACAAGAAAACCAAGTAGGCAATCACAATGAAGCCTTAAAAATGTTCATGATTTTTGACCAGGTAATTGTCCTTTCCAGACTTCTTACATTAAAAAAAAAAACACATTTGCCTCCTCACACAACCAAAAGAAGGACAACAAATTTAAGAACAAAAAACAACCAGAACTGACAGAAAATTGAACTGTATTGTAGTCCAACAACCAAGGAGTTGAAGAAGAAACATTCATCCATACCAGTAGGAGGGGAGGAGATAGGCAGCCAAGGGTGGAGATGCAAGGTGGGGGCTGGAGGACCGGGCTGGTGAGGTGGCAGCTGATGATGGAGCATGTGGTCCCACATTTAAATTCAGATAAACCAGGAAGAAAAACTGGGGATCAGTATAGACCATGAAACCCAGGGTTCTGGCTCAGGGAAATAAAGCTTGAAAACCTATGACTGAAAACACCCGTGGGGATTGAGACATCAGGAGAAATTCTAAGCCTCAGAGGAATGTTCATTGGAGAGACCCACAGGGTCCTAGAACATACACAAAACCACCAACCTGGGAATCAGAACAAGAAGGGCCCAAATTGCTTGTGGGTAGTGGGGGACTTGACTGAGAGCTGGCCTAGAGCTGAGAAAGCAGCATTGTTCCCTCTCAGACCCCTCCCTCAGAGACAACACCACAACACAGCCATGTGGGTTGTACTACCCTGGTGAAAAAATACAACTAAGTGATGAGGAGATACCCAACCTATCAGATGTGGAGTTCAAAAACACTGGTAATCAGGATTCTCACAGAAATAGTTGAGTATGGTTGCAAAATACAGGAAAAAGTGAAGGCTATGAAAAGTGAAATATACAGGAAACCAACTGTGAAGGGAAGGAAATGGGGACTCAAGTCAATGGTTTGGAGCAGAAGGAAGGAATAAACATTCAACCAGAACAGAATAAAGAAATAGGAATTCAAAACAAAAAAAAAGAGGAAAGGCTTAGGAACCTCTGGGACCACTTTACACACTCCAACATCTGAATCATAGGGGTGCCAGAAGGAGAAGAGGAAGACCAAGAAATTGGAAATTTATTTAAACAAATAATGAAGGAGAACTTCCCCAATTTAGCAAAGGAAATAGACTTCCAGTAAGTCCAGGAAGCTCAGAGAGTCCCAGAGAAGTTGGAACCAAGGAAGCACACACCAAGGCACATCATAATTAAGTTACCCAAGATTAAAGATAAGGAGAGAATCTCAAAAGTAGCAAGAGAAAAGGAGGCAGTTACCTACAAAGGTGTGCCCATAAGACTATCAGATGATTTCTCAAAAGACACCTTGCAGGCAAGAAGGGGCTTGAAAGAAGTATTCAAAGTCATGAAAGGCAAGGACTTACATCTAAGATTACTCTATCTAGCAAAACTATAATTTAGAATGGAAGGGTAGATAAAGCACTTCCCAGATAAGGTAAAGTTAAAGAAGTTCATCATCATCAAGCTCTTATTATATGAAATGTTAAATGGACTTATCTAAGAAAAGGAAGATAAAAATATGAACAGTAAAATGATAACTAACTCACAACTATCAACAACCAAACATAAAAAATAAAATAAAAAATGAAATAAGCAAACAGCTAGAATAGGAACAGAATAACAGAAATTGTGGTCACATGGAGGTTTATCAGCAGAAAAGGGGAGGGGAACAATGGGGAAAAGGTACAGACAATATGAAGCATAATTGGTAGGTACAAAATAGACAGGAGGTGGCTAAAAATGGTATGGGAAATGGAGAAGCCAAAGAACTTATATGTATCACCCATTGACATGAACTAAGGTAGGTGAATGATAGTGGGAGGATGGGTGCAGGGCAAAGGGGAATAAAAGGGAGGAAAAAATAGGATAACTGTAATAGCATAATTAATAAAATATAGTAAAATTAACAAAAACAGCAACACAAATTCTTCTGTGTTACAAAGTTTTATGTAATAATATATACGTATATAACATGAGCATGGCCATATAAAAAATACTTTCCATAGAGAAAAATGAGAGAGAAGATAGCAAAATGTTGAATATAACTGTATTTTTGATAGTTGAAACACTTATTTGTCAACGTTTTATTATTTGCAAAATGTACTATAATGATGATAAGCTAATTTTATAAGGGAAATGAAAAAATGTTAAGAAAAATCTATTAATCTAGGTATGAATAAAAATATCATCTCATTTATACTTGCAAAGAAATATGCATACATATATGAAAATAACCTAAGCATATATTATAGTTCAGCTGGTACAATGGTAGATTAACTGGTTTCCCAAAATTTTCAAAGATTCAATTTATTAGTTTATTTTTGTGCATGGTCACAATCAATGAAAACCTTCACTATAATATTTTATTATAAAATTGACCATTATGCAATGTGGTCATTTGTAGCTAAAGGCCATTCTTTCTAAGAAGTAAAAAAAAAATAAAATAAATTTCCCTCACATCAAATCTATGCAACCAAATAATTATAGCAAAAACAAAAGCAAACAAACAATTTTACTTAGAGAACAACCCCATCAGTTATGTGCAGGCAAAGCGAAGGTGTAACTAAGCTTTTAGATCTACTGTATATAGTAGGTTACAGGTTTGCAACAAACTTATTTCGAGATATCTATTCACCTTTTTCATTAAAATGATGGGATGAGGTTTGGTGACATTCTTTTATGAATGTTAAATATAACCCGCACCTGGAACAGATTTTGTACTCAATATACAGATATATCTCAAACTTCTACAAGTCAGACTTCCAATTAATAATTGAAGAGTGAAAAAAATATCAAGTCTCATACCTACATTTGAATTAACCATGTAAAACTGCAAAATATTTTTAAATTCATGAAATTGCTAGAGTTTTTCATTCTCTTTCAGAACACTAATGCATTAAATATATTGCTCTTCTTAAGAAAATACAAAAATTGGCCTGTACAGCCTTAGAATGTATGCACACCCACTCATTCTGGGATTCACCACCAGGGTAACAGGTGGGAGCACATCAGTCACATACAAGAGTGGATGAAATGACTAGAAATGGGACAAGCACCAGCAAACCTCCAGAAGCCTGGCAGTGGCACTGTCCTTTCTTTGAACCCTCCTGCCACAAATTGGTGAAGCAGATTGCCCATCCTGGTAATTACCTAAGGCTCTGCCCCAAACAATTTTCAGGTGCCTTTTCTACATAGGCCATGCTACTAAGACAGGGAGTCAAAACAGCTCTTCCTAACAGACAGAAACAAACACAGGGGGGCTGTCAAATTGAGGTGACAAAGAAATATGGCCCAAATGAAAGAATAGAAAAGAACTAGAAAAATAAGTAAATGAAACCAAGATAAACAACCTATCAGAAACAGAGTTCAAAACACTGGTTATCAGGATGCTCAAAAAACTCATTGAGTGTGGCAACAACGTACACTAAGTGAAATGAAATGAAATGAAGAGAAATAAAGAAAAACCCACAAGAAATGAACAGTGAATGGGAGGAGGCCAGGATTCACATAAATGATTTGGAACATAAGGAAGAAATAATCATTAAACCAGAAGAGCAAGAAAAAACAATAATTCAAATAATTCAATAATATAAGAAGCCTCCAGAACATCACCAAATGTACCAACATCTGAATCACAGGGATGCCAAAGGAGAAGAGGAAGACCAAGAAACTGAAAACTGATTTGTAAAAGTAATAAAAGAAAACTCCCCCAATTTGATGAAAGAAATAGACATACAAGTCCAGGAAGCACAGAGAGTCCCAAAGAAGTTGGACCCAAAAAGGATCACACAAAGCCACATCATAGTTAAAATGCCAAAGGTTAAAGACAAAGAGAAAATCTTAAAAGCAGCAAGAGAAAAGCAGAGAGTTACCTACAAAGGAGTTCCCATAGGACTGTTAGTTTATTTCTTGAAAGAAACTTCAGACAAGAAGAGACTGGCAAGAAGTATTCAAAGTAATGAAAAGAAAGGACCCACAACCTAGATTACTGTGTCCAGCAAAGCTATCATTTAGAATGGAAAGACAGATAAAGTGCTTCCCAGACAAGATAAAGCTAAAGGACTTCATCATCACCAAGCCATTATTACATGAAATGTTAAAGGGACTTATCTAAGAAAAAGAAGATCAAAACAGTGAACATTAAAATGGCAACACATTCACAACTATCAACAACTAAATCTAAAAAAACAAACTAACCAAACAAGCAGAACAAGAACAGAATCATAGATACGGAGATCATTTGGAAGGTTACATCTGGGAGAGGGAAGGGGGAAGATAGGGGAAAAGGTACAAGGATTAAGAAGCATAATTGGTAGGTACAAAATAGACAGGGGGATGTTAAGAATAGTATAGTAAATGGAGAAACCAAGGAATTTATATGCACCACCTCATATGCACCACCCATGCACATGAACTAATGGGGGGACTGCTGGAAGGAAAGGGGATCCAAGATGGAGGGGAGCAAAGGGAGAAATTTTGGGACAACCATAATAGCATAATCAATAAAATATATTTAAAAAATAAAATAAGAAAACTTAGAATGCCGGAACTCAATTTTCTCTTCTATTATCCTTTTATTTTCTATTTCCTGTGCCTGCACATTTTTCTAAAATGTTTATGGATAATGTTTGTGTGAAACTCTATTCTATACTCTCTGATATCAATTAAAATAGAAATAATGAAAACCAATGTGCATATAAACTGAGAAAAAATGTTTCATAATATATTAGCCTCAACACTCAGAACTGAAAGAAATGCAAATCAGTGCAACTGCCTTCAGATGCAGGGAAAAAATACTCAACATTTTTAATTAACACAATCACTCTTTCGAAGTGGGTTAATTTAAATCAATCACTATCACAAATTTTCACTGACAAATGTGTAATACTGACAAAAAAGAGAAATCAGGATAACCTAGAGGATGATGTATACATTTTAATAATTATTTTATCATTATTTAATTAATTGAAAAATGTACAATATGAATGTTTTAACAGTAAATATATACATATCCATATATTATGTTTATTTACATACAAATCTCAGTACTAACTTGTTGTCAGTGTAGATTCTTGATGTCACTTCTGTTACCTATGGAAAATTGCATGTTTTTTTACAGGGTAAAAGGCAACTTTTGGAATACACATTTTTGTGGTTGATCTAAATAGATTTTGGCACTCCTAGTCACAGAAAATAGTATTGTGAATAATTTACTCAAAGCCATAAATTATCATATTATTCAATCATAAAAATAAACCATGCCCAGGAACTCTTCCAAAGGGCCAAGAAAAAGGGTGGATTGGAGAGCTAAGGAAAATGATAAATAAAGCTAAAAGAATGTAAAAATTTGCTATATCTTCTTTTTTTAATTCCTTAGGATGCCATTTAGTTTCTCAGAGGGATTGACCCCAAGCTACCTTGAAAGCCCCATATGTCTAGGAACATTGGTTTGGCCATTTCAAAATCTTTGCCCAACCCACAACTTCAATCCAACAGATTATCATGCATATTAAATTTTAATTGCTGATTCTACAGCCTAGAGTAGTCCCTACATCTTTGACTATCAGCATCCTATGTCTATAGGCACTAAGGGTAAAATCTTGCATTAAAAAAATAAAAACAGTTCTTGCCCTCAAATGGCTTGCTCTCTGTTGAAGAGAGATTGGGAGAACTTGTAGTATAGCTTCATGCCAATTAATCATGTGTTAAATTTTTGGTTTTACACATCTTCCTCCCTTCAAATACATTCTTAATCCCTTAATAATCTGCAGCATACATTAATCAAAGTAGCTTATCACTATGCTTTGCACAGAGCATATGCTCAACAAATATCTATTGAACTATATTCATTTTATTTTACATTTTAAAAGAGTCTACATATAAGCCTTAAAAGGTATTCAAGTCAAAATGCATTTTTAGATGCCTTATTTAAGAATTAGAGAAGTTGGGAATACTTAAAATAAAGATAAATGTGGGTTTTGAAATGGAAGCGCCAATACTTTGTTACATTTTTCTTCTCTTTTGGCCCCCCAAAAATTCTCTCTAGGTAAAGTATTAAGAAAACAAAAGCAAGCAAAACCTGTTCTTGTGCAAAATGTTCGAGAACATCAGTAAAGAAAGGCAGACAGTAAAGATCTTGCTTACTTATTGCCGTAAGTTCCAAGGAACAGGCAGACCTAACAGTGACATCTTGGGATTCCTAGCACAGGGTTGAACTCTTCACTAGTTTTATGAATATATATTCAAGATCCACAGGCTACAAATAGAAGCAAATATTTGGAGTTCAGTTAGAAAAGAACCTCTTTTCAATAATACTTTCCAGAGAGTTTCTCTAATTGTAAGATTCTAACATATTTAAGACACTTTAGAGCTACTATTTCCCCCACATGATCTAATCCAGAATTGGAAAATAGTATGGTGAAAATCTATTGTTCTAACTTACTTATTCACCAATTTCAAATATGAATAATTATATAATAAAACATTGTGTGCTTCAATCCATTAATGTATTCCATCTAAATTTTAAATAAATATTAAAAAATGAAAGTATGTTAATTATAGCATTGTAAAGGTAATATAGAAAATTCTTGTAAATAATTAAGAAAAATGTGTCCTTTAATGACATTAGGTATCCAAGTCAATTCATTGTTGTTATTACATCCAGAAAGAGCTTTCCTGATAATATACTGTCAGGGATTCCTAATTTATGAATGACTTTATTTGCTCCATGCCAGAACATATAAGTGCATTAGCAAAAAAGTGCTATGCTCTGTCTCATTCAATGTGTTGATATGTCACTCTGCATGGCATCTGCTGCACTTACAATATGAGAACATTATTAATGTTCATATTCCTCATTAATATGAGGAATTAATTAATATGTCAATTAATTAATTAGTTAATTCCTCATTAATATGACATTAATATGTCAATGACACCAACTATTAAAAAGAAACAGTATAACTTTGAAGACATTTTGTATCTTCTTCTTCATATTAGCATAAATATTACGAAGCACTATGCTGCCAGATGGCAAAGTACATAATATTTCTTAGACTTCTAAGCAAATAGGTAAGTATTTTACATAAATTTTCAAATGCTATTAGCATAGAAAGAGTAGAATCTGAGATACATTAATGTAATTGCTACCTAGATATTATTCTGTTTAACTCTGGATATACATTTTGGCATTTGTGTTCCTAGTGTTGTTTTTAGGTAAGAAAGTCAAAAGAAGATTCAAAATCTTAGCAATATATTTGCAATAAATACACATAACTAAATATTAAATTATCAGAATATTCCATGTTTATTCAGACAGTCTATAAATGTTTAGCTAACAATCTTCTTTGTACTGCCTACCACAGAATTTTTTTTTTATTACTAAGAAAACCACTATGGCAATAACTACTGCAGAATGCCTTTGGAATAACTGATTGTGAAAGAAAATTGCACCATATCAAAACATTCTCAAGTTCTACATGTAACTTGTGATATCTTGTCACAATAAAGAAATACACACATGCATGCATGCATAACCAACAAATAACGAAGATGAAGACAAAGTATTTATTTTGCCATATAAGTGACCAAAATTACATTCTTTAAATTTAATAGACAAACCTGCATATATATGACGGTTTACTACACAGACATAAGATGAAATGCTACCAACCACCAGTTTCCCAGAGCCACAGCCTTCTGAATCACCCCGGTAGGCCTAACACAAAATGGAGGAAGCTTAACACAATTTTCAAGCTTAACACAAAATTTCATGCAGATACATTGCTCTACTTGCTCAGTCATTTTGAATGGTACGGCCACATAGTGCACAAGCTCACTCAAGGGCATCTACCACCCCCACTGACTAGTACAGTGAAGTCATTGTTCACGCATGCTCAACATAGACCATTTTCCTTGGCTGCAAGGTTATATTGATATTGCACACGTTATTCTCATTATATTAACAATGGCTGGACATTTTCCAGATAGATCTTATATGTACTGAAATATATATTATATATGCTATTAGAAAGACCACATACTTTGTTTAATGCTCTGCTGACACTATCTTGAATTTTTTTTAAACTTTATTTATTTATTTATTTATTTGTTTGTTTATTTATTTATAGAGGGGGGAAGGGCAGGAGAAAGGGAGAGAAAGAAACATTGATGTGAAATACATCAATCAGTTGCCTCTCATTCACACTCTGACCAGGGGCTGACCCCACAATGTAGACATGTGCCCTGACTGGGAATTGAACTGGCAACATTTTGCTTTGCTGGATGATATCCAACCAACTGAGCCACATGGGTCAGGGTGTGAGATTCTTAATAATTTTCAAAACTAGGCTTTAAGTTTTCATTTTACCCTGGTCTTCTGGATTTTTATATACCTGGTCCTATTCTTAAACAGGATAGCATGATCCACTGAAGAAAAAAATTGATAAGCTGAACTTCATAAAAATACAAAACTTATTTCCAAAAGAAATTGTTGAGAGAATAAAAGGACAAGTCACAGATTAGTTGAAAATATTTGTTCATTTTATACCTGATTAAAGGCTCCACAAATATGTAAAGACTTAAAATTCAATAAGAAGAAAACACTGATGGTGATGATGGGTTCTTATGTCAAAATTCATAAAATTGTATACTTTAAATATTTACAGAATATATCATCACAATTACACCTTAGTAAGCTATTGAAATTAAAAGGGATAGGAAGCAATAAACAATGTTAATAATAATATTAATAAAAGAGAAAACAGATTTCTGGATAGAGGATCTTAAGTTGGAAAAAGAGGGATCATTTCATAATGGTAGAGGAGTCAATTTATTAAGAATACATAACAATCCTAGATGTTCGTACATCTATGACAGGGCTTCAAATACGCAAAGCAAAAACTGATAGAATTTCAGGGAAAAATAAAACTATCTAAAATTATAATTAGATATTGCAAATCTCTTCTCAAACAATTATATAACAATAGAAAATTAGGGTATAGAAAAATGTCTAAGACTTGGAGTGTTATATTGCATATATTAAACTTAAATATTAAGTTAAAGCATTACAAAGTGTGATTCATTTCTCCTTTCAGAAACTAGAAATGGGATTCCCTACATGTGAGGAATCTGAAAAACAACTACTATTAACCCATTCACAAAATCTCCACAGCCAGTAAAATTTACAGCAGGCCATGTTAATTTGCTCTCCAGCTGTAAATATATTATTTGAAATTGAGGATTAGCATGACAAATAGTATGAACTTAAGAATCTAGGGCATCTGTTGGAATTAAAGTGCAATGTTGTTTAATAAAATCCAGTGTCAAAGTTCTTTCAGTGAAAATGGTATTGTAATCAGTATATATCATACTGCATTATCCAAGAGAAAATGAATTATGCTAGATGTGTTCTTTTATATGTTTTTGTAACAGAAATTATAGAGCAGTATACTGGTACTTTTACATAACAAAAAGAGTATTTTCTTTTTGTGTGCATGTGTATACATATTTAACTGTATTGTAACAAAGTAACTTGTATGCTTTTAATGGTTAAAACTAAGTATCACCTTTTCTTTCCATTGAAATAAAATTTAAAAATAAACAGGAACAAACTTACAATAGAGAAATATCAGTTCCAAATAAGATCCTACAAGTACTGCTGATTCTCCCATTGAAAAAAAGTATTTTCAATTTGCTTTAGGATCAGGAAGCATTTCCCTAGAGGTAGTATAAGAAAATCATCTAGATAGTGGCTAAAATTAAGAAAATAATTGCATGTGACAATAATCAATACATTCTCCAGAATTAAGGCCCACACATTTGAGTAATAGTATTTTTCAGAGCAAGTATAAAACAGACATTTCCTGTTCACATCTAGAATTTCACAGAAACCTCCACCCAATGGGCAGACTTGGCTTTGTAAATAGTTGGAAGTGGTTCTGACAAATTTTTAAAGGCTACTTCCATTTTAAAAAGGTGCAAATATCTGATGGCTATTTCTTCTAAATTTCTGTCTCAGACACTTCCAAATTCTTCTAGGAAGAGACAAGAGTCATGACCAATGCCACTGATCCAAAACGTCCAGAGCAGCAGATAAGGAGAAGGAAGAAGGCATTCAGGAATACCTATTTGTCGCAGCAGACGTGGACACTTTCAACTAGAAGGAAATACATGTATGTGAGACCTTATGAAAAAAAATGGATATTGATGTAGAAGTTCCATAAAGGATGATGTAAAATTTAATCTCTAATTCTTAATTCGGTTTTGACCAGGTATGTGTACATTGAGATCCCAAACCTTCTGTTTATTTTATCACCCAAAAATGGTTCCTCTCCACCATTTTTATTCAAGTTTTAAAATGAATGATTGATCATAACGATTTCCTAAAAAATTTCTTAATGGCAATTTAATCACAAAAAATCAAGAATATAGCTACAAGAATAGATCATTTCACTTTGGAATATAAGAGGAAAAATTCTATCCATGTTCTGCTTAAAAGTATTTTTAAAAGCCAAGATACTTAACTTGCTTATTCAGCAAGCATTTCCTAAACATGTACTTTGTCCCAGGCTCCTTTCTAAGAACTGAAAGGAATTTATAGCTAAATCAGATTGTTCTCCATTATTCCCACCACCAGTGGGTCCTAAAACAACAAGGCTGCATAAACAGAAAATTAGTATCCAATACTAATTATAACAACAGTAAGAATAACTGTCATATCTTAAGCATATACTTTGGGCCAGAAACTACTCAAACAGAAACAGAAAGTTCTTTATCTATATTAACTCATTTAATCATAGAGTAATTTTTGAGGTAGGCGGCATTATTATTTCCTCTTTACACATGAAGAAACTGAGGCACAGAGTGGTATGTTACTTGCCCAAAGTAACACAAAAAAGGAAGTGATGGAGCTTGTGTTAACCAGGCTCTGATTGAGGACCCCAGTGTACTCAGACCACAAAGAGGTCAGCATGACTCATTAAAAGTACACAATGAGGAGACACTGACAGATTAGAGAAACGTAATTGACACAATGGGTCCTGGAAAAATTGTTTTAGAGAATGTTTAATCTAAAGGTGAAGTGTATTCATTTCCCAATATCTGTGAAGCTGTCCTAAAAATAAAGTCAAATTATTTAATTTTGCTTTGAAATACAGAAATAGAACAAATAACTAGAGTGGCACCAGTACTAAATATAAGCAAGGGAAATTACTATTATCTATTTGGCCACTGCTATATTCCAGGTGCCTAGAACAGTACCTGTCATAGTCCAGGTGCTCAGTACATAAATGATTAATATATGAATATATGAATTAATAAGGACAGAGAAATTTCCACACCTCTTAGCTGTCCAGTAAAAAAAAAAAGGTCAAATTTCCTACAAAGTCATGGTTGCCTGGCACTGAAAGTGTTCAAGAAGAGGTTAGATGCTTATTTATTAAGACAACTATGGAAATAATTGCTGGTTTTTGCTCTAATTTCAGGCTTGCTTTGAAAAAATTTTCTAAAGATAATTTTTCACAAATTTCAGAGTCAACTGCCCTTCCCCTCTCATACAGTGAAGTGTGGCAAGCACTGACTCCTCTCACTGTGGTTACGCCATGAACAATTAGGAGTGAGGAAGGGTGAGCAGAAGTATTGGAGCCAGGAAGAGAAAGAGAACCTATTTCTTAATAATTTGTTAAAGGAAAACACACAGA
Organism: Carollia perspicillata; assembly: GCA_004027735.1. Classification (NCBI taxonomy): domain Eukaryota; kingdom Metazoa; phylum Chordata; class Mammalia; order Chiroptera; family Phyllostomidae; genus Carollia; species Carollia perspicillata. Next base: position 29,130 of record PVKM010000594.1, read on the forward strand.
GCTTGCTTAGTAGGACAAAGGTTTAGAAAGAGGAAATCTATAGGAATTGAAAGACTGAGAAGTTTCCATTCCTCGTAAAGCACAACTGTGAAGCTGTATATAAGCAAGGTATATTTTAAAAGGAGCAATATCTACTCAAGTTTAGGAGAAAACTTGCTGTGGACTATGTATTCATTTTTTTCTGCTTCTATTTCATTAATTTTTTTCTTAATTGTTTCACAAATATAGTTATGTAAACACAGGGTGCTAATTTAATAAGACATTTTGCTATTCAGACATGTTTTCAGGGTGCAGACTGGTGAGAAAAAAAGTCAGGAAGCTGATGGAGAACAAAATTGTCCTGCCCTACCCAACCTCTTCTGAATGTACACTTATGTCCTTAATCTCTATTTCCTTTGCTCAAATTGGAATTGTGGCTTGTGGCTTTGGCACCTGATCCATACCTTTCATTTCTACAAAAGAAATAAAAATACTAGGAAAAGCATTATGTAGAGGGCACATTTGGGTGCACTCCTTTAGAAATGACAAAGAGAACTGCTTATTCCTTATCCCCACAGGTTCTATGCTGTCATCCACCCTCCAGCTCTGTTTAATGCATTAAGTTCTTGATCCAAAAGTGTTTCTGACCTGTAGCTGTTCTAGGACTGGAAAAGAATCAGTGTCCTGGAAAAGAACCAGAAGGGGCAGGGTATCCTGGAGTCACTGAAGAGATCAAGATCAGCAAGGTTTGCAGTCACACCTCAGTGAGCTTGGTTTTAAAGGACAAAAAATGGCAAGTGAAAAGGAAAAAGCAAAACTTTAAAACACTGCATTAAGAAACATCACTTAACTATGTGCATTTCCATACCAGTCTTTTCTTTTATAATATAATTCAGTAAGTCACAGAAATTCCAATATCCTTACCAATTTAAAAATCCCAGTTCAGTCCTTCAGCACATGTGCATAAAACAAATTAAAAACTTATTTTAATTCCAACTCTGCACAAAATACAGTGTTAAGATCCAAATTTATCAGGAAGTTTAAGGTGTTTTCTTCCTTAAGGAACTTAGTTTGATGCAAACTTCAAGTTGGATTAGATTAAAAAAAACATGTCAACAATTATAAAACACTTAAACATTCATGAATATTTAGAATGCCACTGGCCCAAAAAGATGGCCATTCTTCATAACTAACTGAAAAATGCATGGTATAGATACAAATGCATAGTAAGAGCTGATCATTCTAATACAGGTGGTTAATGGAAAGCTTCACAGAGAAAACATGATGTGAGCCAAGTTAGAGACAGTCAGGATGAGGATCTTGAATGAGGAACTGTGTTTCAGGTAAGGGAAATGTCTTCATGGGGGATGTAGTTTCTGAAGTCATTTTGACTGACAGAATGGGTTACAGGGTTTAGGGTTTGGTAGATAAGGCTGAAGGCAGCCTGCAAGTAGCTCAAGGCATACATGAAATTCAAGCTAAGCAGTTGGTACCTTAAACAGTGGAATAAAAAGAAGCATGTTTTCTCTGTTTTTTTTTTTTTTAATTGGAAAGTGATCTGATGTTGTGACATTTTAGAGAACACCATCAACTCTGAACTATTACTCTACAGATGAATGCTATCAAACACCTAACTTTAGAAATTCATTTGTATTTCTGAATTTCCCAATCCCAAACTCTAAGTTTTGCCATGGAGAATTTTAGTAGTGGTGTGTGTGTGTGGTGATGGAATTTAACAACAGAATGTAGTCTAATATTGGAGGGCTTTTTAAATGCTGTGACTTCAGGTGATTCAAGATTATTCCTATTGCCATTTCTACCAGGGACTAATTGAAATAACACTAAGGAAGCTTACTCTGTTGTTTTATGAAGCTAGGGTATGTAACATAATCATTGAGAGAAAGAAAAAGCTTTATCAAGATTTTTCTGAAATGTGCTCATGCAGCTAAACAAATTAATATCTCCCCGATCAACTTAAAAGATGACAACTTTAAAAGACCATGTCTACTTTTTGAGATTACTTTCTGATGTAAAAGAGCAACCAAAAGATACTTCTGCAAAAAAAAAGGTTATAAACAGAACCATTTTAAATGCAGTTTGGAGCTGCCATTCCAGAAGTACTGCCTTGCACATCGTATGCTTCAAACTTCTGGAATGTCAAAAATGGCAAAACCACCTTTGGACTGGACCTAAAGCAGCATAATGCCTCAAAGAACTATTTGCAAAGATGACAAGAAAATAGTCATTTTGACTACTAGACTGATGGCTAGCAAACTGAAAATTAGAAATACACTTTAAAATAAACACTACCATGTTATGCTATCTACACAATATAAAATGTATTCTTTCTATTGATTTAATTGGTCCCCTTCCCTTTCTCATCAACATACCTTGCCTTTGTCTCCTAATCAGAATACTATTGGGCTTCTGGCTGAATCATTGCGTCCACACAGCTATTCTTTTTGCTCTCAAATAAATGCTTATTGTCTCTCACTTTGAAATGTTTTTTTTTATTTTTAGGGTAACACTTCATAAGAGATTTATTTTTCTTATTTATGTACAATAGTGTGAAAGCCTCAAAGGGAGTACCAATTAAAAAATAAAGTTTAACTGTCATGATTATTGATTTAGTGTAGAAAGAGATGAGAAAAATCTGAGCTACAATTTCCACCTCTCTGCAGAGCTGTTGTCTTTTTTCATGCACTAACATATTTGAAGAAATGAACTTGATGTAAATTTTTTCTCAACATCAGTAATACAACACATTTTCTAGATTTTAAAGTTTAAATGAATTATAGAATTATCTTATGTGCCCAAATTTAATAATGGATACATAACTAAATAGAAGAGACACAACTGAACATGTTTATAAAACTACACTTGAAGAAATCTATCCATTTCCATGTTGGAAAGTAAATTACAAGCCATAGTTCAAAAGCTAAATGTCAAGTTGATGTTTCATTACATTAAAAGAAAGGAAAATGGAGCTTTGGAATATGTTTATTTGACCTAGAAACATTTAATAAATATTACCTACTTCAATGTTTAGCACAACCCATGTATACACAAAGAACACTTTCCTCTGAGAACATACATCATTGCCTAATTGTTTGCCCAGTTAGTGTGAGAGAGAGCTGATTCTAACTGTAGCATGTTTTGGGCGAGAGTGCCTTTACTTTGTGGTGCTGCTTTGTCTACACATACTCACATTTATTACTCACATCTTTATTCAAGCTATTTTCTTTATCTTTACACCAGTCAAAATACTGCCCTACATCAAGGCTCACCTACATATCCCACTGTCTAGGAAAGGTACTTTTACCTACCCTGTAGAGAACTAGTCTTTGTTTTCTTGATTATATATTTTACTAAACTATCTTTGTTGAATTTTAAAGCTCAATTTATTTAGGCAATACAAAATATAACAGAAGCAAAAACAAAACTTTTCCTTAGTGAAACATATTATGGTTGTATTGATATAAACTTTGACTTGTGCCCAGGCCTGAATACAAGGTAAGAAGTGTTTATGCACAGATTTCAGTGACTCTTTTGGGAGGAAATTTGGGACATTCTTGTACAATGACTTTGTTTCTATCCTCAGTTCAAACCTGTGGAATACCAATAAGTTTCATTTGCAAAAAGCATTTCCTAGCTCATCTGAGAAAACATTGATCTTTTGAATGGATTCTATGTTGATTTCTCAAGGTTCCTTTATGAAACTTTTACATCTGCTTTGCTCTGCAGTGTGCCTGGGAGAGCCACTTGGTGACTGCTATTCATATAAGTTCCCCCATTCAAATGAGATCTGTACTTCATAAGGTCATCTCAGAAGGCACAACTTTAAATAAAATCAGAGTTAAAAAAAAGAACCCTCAAATCTCAGAGAGGACAGAGGAAAATAGGTTATAACAACATGAGTCGTAACAACAATGCTCTAATCCCACACAGACACCATGCAGGAACAAAATGTTTCCCAGTCAGAGACCAGAGTTTATGCCTCTGTACATTCATAAAAGCAGACCAGAGCAATGGTGGAGTCTGAAACCGAGAACGTTCTTGGCCACACCTTACACAGTACGGAATAAATCCATGCCCCTCTGCCTGTCCTCTTCTTGCCCTCTTCTCGCCCTCTTCTCAGACACCTGCAGGTCTCATTCTAGAAAAAATGGGATTTGGGATGGAGAGGAAAATGCCTCGATTTGGGGCAAAGGTGGACAGACTCAGGTACTGTCTCTACAGTTTGCTTTATTGCTCAACCTTTCAGAGCCTGTCTTTGCATCTGTAGGAAGACATGTGGAGTAATGTCTACCCATCAAGGCAGTACTACAAATGAGATCACATATGTACTGGTTTAAGGACTATACCTCACATTTAGGAGAAGCTAAGCAAAGGTAAAATTCCCCACTCTCTACCATTTATTTTCACTGCTCCCTTTACAGGATTTAAATTAGAATCCCCAATCTCCAAATCTTGGGGGAAATTGGAAACAATAATACAGTGAGGTGGGTAGTTTGTATGGGAGACTCTCTAGTCTCTGTCTGTGCCTCTTCCTCTCTAAGAGTCCCTCTGTTCACCACATTATAGACACCTGGACCCTCACAAAACCCTCACCCACCCCTCTACCCAGCTTTGTGAAAAATAACCCTATTCTAGTTACTCCTAGGGAGTACTAAATGGGTCCCTTTGTTGCCCAGCATTCAGAGAAGAGCATCCCAGAACAGGTCATTGCAGCCTACTTCCAAAGCATTCAGGTAAAGAAAAAGCAGCATACTTTTTTCTTTTTCCTCATTCCTCTATGATCCACACAGAGAGAACAGTTCTCATGTTTTGTTCCATATCTTCCAAAATGTAATAGCTTTGGTAATGCTAATAGTAATAATAAAAATAAAGACTGCCATCACTTAGTCATTATTTAGTATGTATCAAGCACACTATAAGAATTTTATAAGCATTACTTATATACTCTTTAAAACCATAAATATCAATTATTATTACTCTAATATTACTTATTTAAATATGTATTTGAGATTTAACCAAATAAATAATTTGACAATGTTTACATATAATAATTTGTAAGTCTAGGCTTTGATCCATGATTTCAAAGTGGCTGAATGTAGTAGAAAATAATTATGGAGTTTTCACTTATTCTATCAATTACAGAGAAATCTTCTAATTAATGTTTCTGATAAATTATATTAGAACTAGGGGGAAAATGCAGTATGATAGCTATATGTGCAAGTGCAGAACACAAGAGTATGTAGGTCAGAGATAAAGAGACTAAGACATAGATAAATAAAGGGAAAATTAACCAATTATTTCATATGACATACAGCATAATTGTTAATAGTATCAATGGTTAAAGTTTAAGATATCTAGAGTTTACATATCAGGGAAAAGAAAATAATAAGGAAATAGATAACTCATAGTCAATACAACAATGCAAAAAACAGGTTCCTTTTTACATTTCTTTGCTTTCAAAAAATGTGTGCCTTGTTAAAACTCATAATTTTTCCTTAAGTGCCATATATTACATAAAGACTTTTGGTATGAAGATTTCCATTCCATATAAGTTCTCTTTGTAAATTCTTTAAAAAGTGCTTTAGAAATAATGGAAAACAGTCTTCACTCTAATTGTTTACCAGTTAGCCACATATATTATTTGGGCATCAGAAAAGGCTTAGTAAAAGCTAATTAAGATCAAGACATTCTTAACTGGATAATTCTCTTAACAGAGAGAGGAAGTGCCTATGCTTTGCAATTATGTGGGCCATTGAACATGTGAAGCAAAAGAATTTAAACTTGTTATGACTCACTATGCTGCCCCCAAAAAACCCCAGTCCCAGTGTTATCTGGCTTAAGGGAAAATGAATTTGCAGAAAACAATGAGGCAATTTGTTCCCAAATCCCTGAACTTCCCAGGAACAAAATCTTGCAGTTTGACCGTAGACTGGTCTTACCCAACTCTTGGTAAGAACATTGGGCCATCATCCATTTATTGGCTATGTGGTTTGAAGTAAGTTGTAGCCTCCCAAATCTCTTTGTAAAGCGGACAGAAAAATACTTGGCTAACCAATTTCATACTTTATTTCAAGGAAGTGAGGAGTAAAACCAAGGAATGAGGATGAAATGGCAGGTAACTGACTGCCCAAATGTTAAGAGGTCTGGTTAATTATGTCAAATGAATCAATTATCTTAAGACTATGGTAGGTCAATAAATTAAAGCAGGCAATTGACAAGATTCCATAGGGCTGCTTAAGCATTATCTAGTCACTGAACTGCCGGATATGATGCATGTAGTTAAAATACTATCCCTGTGACCATGCTATAGATGGCAGGGTCTTCCTTGGAGGTGCAAGGAGTGGAATGGGGATGAATACACATATGTATTCATGAGAGCTATGTAGGAGTTAGAAATGATAAGATGAATTTTAAAGGAGGCCCCTTCTCTGTGGTGGCTGCCTGCTGTTTAAAGTCAGGTTCAGCAGTTTTCAAATGGCTATTTTCTTATGGATTTAGTCATTACCTCTCCATCTATTACCTCCTTTTCCAGGTATTTCCTACCCCAACACCCAGAACTGCATGAAGTCAGCTTGCATTATGTTCTCATAATACCTAATGGCCAAGTGCTGAGGTTGCACTGACTTGCATTGTGATTATCTGTTCTTGGAACTGTGTTGTTGTGGTTGACAGGATAATGGTTCCCCAAAGATGTCCATATCCCACTCCCTGAAACCTGTGAATATGTTACTTTATAAATCCAAAGAATCCAGATGGCCTCTAAAAGTTGCAAAAGGAAAAGAAATGGATTATCCTTTAGAGCTTCCAGAAAGAAATGCAGGTCTACCGACACCTTGATTTTAGCCCAGGGAGAGCTGTCAGAATTTTAATCTACAAAGACGTACAATAACATATTTGTGGTGTTTTCAGTCATTGAATTTGTGATAATTTGTTATAGTAACAATAATAAATTAATACTAAAGCTTGCACTGCACTGTTAACATATCAAGGAGAGGAACTATCTTTGCCTTCCAGAGGCATCACATGGGCAGACCCTTTGGTTGGTGAAAGCACTTTCACTGAATACCATCTTTCCTGCTTCTCCCCAGCTTCTCCCCATCTTTCCTGCCCTGTCCTTATAGAAATATACAAAGATATATGAAAAAGAGTGTTCATAATAACAAGTTTCCTCCTCATTTGGAATGGCCTTCTAGAGTTTTAAAGCTGCTTTTATACACCCTAAATCAATTGAGATTTGCTAACTCCAGCTAAGGTTGGAATATCCACATTATAATTAAAATAATGTACAGATGTAAAAGAGAATGAAGAACAGTGAAAATGCTGCATGAGAGTAGTAAAACTTTAAGTTTTCTCTTGTGTGATTATTGTAATGATAATTTGTTTTGTTTGTTGGTACTGCTAATTGAAGAAACACCACCTGTGTGGGAAACAGACATAAAATAGTCATAGTAGACAATATAGTAGGGATTATATATTCATGCAGTAAACCTGGCTAGTATCACTAGCCATCAGAGAGATGCAAATTAAAACCACAATGAGATACCACTTCACACCAGTCAGAATGGCCATCATAAACAAATCAACAAATAAATGTAGGAGAGGATGTGAAGAACAGGGAATTCTAGTGCACTGTTGATAGGAATGCAGACTGGTGCAACCACTATGGAAAACAGTATGGAATTTCCTCAGAAAACTAAAAATTGGACTGCCTTTTGACCTGGCTATACCACTGCTGGGATTATACCCTAAGAACCCTGAAACACCAATTCAACAGAACTTATGCACCCCAATGTTCGTAGCAGCACAGCTTACAATACCCAAGTTCTGGAAGCAGCCTAAATATCCATCAGTAAATGAAGGGATCAAAAAACTATGCTATGGTACATTTACACTATGGAATACAACACAGCAGAAAGAAAGAAGAAGCTCCTACCCTTTGTGACATCATGGATGGAACTGCAGAGCATTATGCTAAGTGAAGTAAGACAGGTGGTGAAAGACAAATGCCATATGATCTCACCTATAAGTGGAACCTAATCAACAAAATAAGCAAGCAAGCAAAATATAACCACAGAGAGTGAACTTAAGAAAAAACTGATACTAACCAGAGGGGAGGTGGGAGGGGATAACGGAGGGAAAAGGGTTTTCAGGAACATGTATAAAGGACATATGGACACAACCAAAGGGGCTAGGATCAAGGGTGGAAATAGCTGGGATGGGGGGGAGTTGTGGGGGGAAAATGAATACAACCGTACTCGAACAACAATATAAAAAGATTTTTTTCAACAAATCCAAATGACTTAGAAGAAAATTTGGCACTGAAGAGTTGATTATATTATTAATCACAAATACTCTCAAGTTGTCTCATGATACTGATTTTCTTTCTATATTCAGGAAATAGAAACCAAAATGGGAGATAGTAATTTATAATTGCCAGTTTCTCTGAAAGTTAGAATTTAAAATTGGAAAAGTAATATCACTGCTACTTATAAATACAGTGGAATATCAACTCTCCTACCAAATATGAAAGCCAGATGTTAAAAAAAATAAAAATAAAAGAGATATAAATGTACTTGAAGACTCTATTGAGTTTCCCAGGCAACCCAGACTTAAGAGGTCAACAGTCCAAAGAAAATGAAAACATAGGGAAGTGTGCTCATGTTTGCCAATGAGTAGTAGAGGCCTTGATAAATATCTAGGCCTTCAAATGAAGCCTCATTGAAGATATACTTAAGGGAAAAAGCAAACTAGAAATAGACAAGGTAACACATATTTGAAAATAATCTTCAAATACATTTCACATTAGAATAATTTGGAGGTTTCTGCTCCTCCAGAATTTTTTATAAGGAAGATAATTTCATACATAGGCTCCATAGTTTTCTATTCAAAATATTCAACACTAAATAAAAATTATCAAAATTACCAAATAAAATACAAAAAGACTCAATTGAAAACAGAAACTAAAACAGATGCTTAGGTGGATCAAATATTAGAGTTAACAGAAACAAACTTTAAAATAACTATGACTAATATGCTTAAGAAAATAGAATCAGTTATGAATCTCTAACCAGAGAACTGAAGTAATCAAATGAAATGTCTAAACAGAGCATAATAAAGTATACCATGTAGAAAAGAGAGTAAGAACATGTGGGACATAATGAAAAGAACTATAATAAAAGTAATTGAAGTCTTAGAAAGATAGAAATGAGAAAAGGGTGAAATAATATTTAAATACAATTTTAAAAAATCCGAAACTGACACTAAACCTAATATCCCAAATTTCAGAATATGCTGCAAGCTTCATCCAAGATACATCCAAGATAAATAGAAATAAAATGACAGCTAGGCACATCACAATAAAAACTGATGAACTAAAAGACAAGAGAAAATTTTTAAAAGCATGTAGAAAAAATTATTGCATATCCCCTTCAAATGAGAAATGATAAAATGATAGCTGAATTTTCAATAGGAAATAATAGAAGACAGGAGACAATGGAATGGCATCATTAAAATGATCAAAGAAAATAATTTTCAAGCTATTGTAGAATTATATACCCAGTAACAATACCATTCAAAGGTAAAAACAAGATACATTTTTATGCAAACAAAACTGATACAATTCATAACAAGTAGACTGCACTAAAATAATAGTAGTATTAATAGCAATAAAAATAAGAGACAATTAGGCAGAAGAAAAAATGCATATAAAAACACAAAAGGTAGGAAGAAATAAAGAGCAATTAAAAGGAAAATATCTAAATAAATATTGAGTATTAAGCCATAATAATAATTTATGTGAGATTTAAATATACATATAAATAAAAGCATGACAATAAGGAAAAATTAGGCTAAATGAGAGTGGGGTCTCATATTATATTAAAAGTAGTAAGTATACAAATTTATATTAGATTCTATTAAGTATGCATTAAATGTAGTAGTATCCAGGATATTTACTAAAATGTATTACAATTGATTTATAAGCCTCAGGATAATAATAGTGGATAGTGGAGTAATAAAAATATTCTTGACACATTAAAAGAATACAAGAAAACAAAAAAGAAGATAGAATAGGTAAGACAAATAGAAAACAAATGTTAAGCAATATAATGAAACTCAACTGCATTAATAATTTCATTAAATGTAAATAGACTATAAATCAACAAAGAAGTGCTGAGGTAGATGTGAAGAAAGGGCAACACTTTTGCACTGCTGGTAGGAATGCAGATTGGTGTAGCCACAGTGGAAAGCAGTATAAAGATACCTCAAAAATAAAAAATGGATCTGCCTTTTGACCCAGCAGTTCTACTTCTGGGAGTATATCCAAAGGAACCTAAAACACTAATTCAAAAGAATAAAAGCACTGCTACATTCATTGCAGCATTATTTACAATCTCCAAGATATGGAAGCAGCCCAAGTGCCCATTAGTAGATGAACAATAAAACACCTATGGACATTTACACAATAGAATACTACTTGGCTGTAAAAAAGAAAAAAATATTACCCTTTGCAATAGCATGGGTGGACTTCAGAACATTCTACTGAGTAAAATAATCCGATCAGGTAAATACAAATACCATATGATTTCACTGATACGTGGAATCTAATGAACAAACTGAACTAACAAGCAAAATAGAGATAGGCTTATAGATAGAGCAGGACAACAGCTAAGGGAGGGGAGGATAAAAGGTGGAGCGATTGAGCTAAAAGGAAAAAGGACTCATAGACGTAGACAACAGTGTGGTGATTGTAGGAAGAGGGGAGTGTAAGGGGACTAAATGGTAATGGGAAAAATACAATAAAAATATTGAGAGTGAAAAATTAAATTAGAATTTAAAATATGTAAATAGAATGTAATTCTATTTACATTCTATATGTAAATAGAATGTAATTAAATTAGAATGTAAAATGTAAATATCTAAATTTCCAATTAAAAGTCATAGATTGTCAGATGGTGTTTAAAACAAAAAGTAATACAAAACTAAGTAAATCCTTGCTTACATGATGTCCACCTTAAGTATAAGGCTATAGAAAAGTTAAAATTATGAAAAATAATCACTATACAAAGCTACTGTAGTTATACTAAGAGCAAATAAAGTAAACATTAAAGCAAAAAGCAAGGCATTATGATAAAAGGGCATATTTGCCAATAAGATATAATTTCAAAATAAACTATGGCAAAAAGCTGACAGATCTGAAGGAGATATGGAAAAATTCACAATCATACTGGGAGATTTTTAACATAGCTATCTCTCTGACAAAAGAAGAGACATGAAAATAAGTTTATAAAAGAGATAATTTGAACTACATAATTAACAAATATAATGTCATTAACATACATAAAATGTTGCACCTGACAACTGAAAAAAATTTTTTGTTGCCATTTCACATATTTCTTTGTTATCTAATTACATTGGATTTAACCTAGACATTTAGTGATTTATTTTTATAAAATAATAAATACTAGTAGATAATCTATAAATATATGAAATTTAAACAACCACTTCTAAATAATCATGAGTAAAAGAGGAAATCAAAATGAGGATTAGAAAACATTTTACTAAATGAAAATCACTATCAGAATAATTTGGAGGCAGGGCGCCAATAATATAACATAGCACCACTTATTTGTATTTCCCTGAGTCCCAATGATGGTCTGAAATCTCTTCCCTTTCAAAGGTGATTTTAGTTTTGAGGAAAGCCAAAAGTCACAGGACACCAAATCTGGGCTATAGGATGGACGGGTCATTTGGGGGACATGACATTTCACCAAAAAACTCTTCATGAGATGTGATACATGAGCGGGCACTTTGTTGTGATGAAGCTGCCAAATCACCAGTTGCCCATAGTTGGGGCCATTTTCATCATATTGCATCTCTCAACCAATGAAAAACATTAAGGTAGTACTCTTTATAAATTATTTGGCCTGGAGGTGCATACTCATAATGGACACCACTTTCCCAATTAAAAGAACATGCTTAACATGGGCATGATCTTACTATCACTTTGCTGCAACTTCTTTAGGTGTGGAGAACCAGGTGACTTCCACTGGGAAGACTGGGCCTTTGTTTCTGCATTATAGCCATAAACCCATGATTCATCTCCAGTTATGACCTTCCTGAGGAAATCTGGTTCATTGGTAGTGGTTTCTTTTGCTCTTTAGCAGAAGCTGTGGAATGAACTTTGCCACAACACATTTAATGCCAAGATTCTTCATCAAAATCTCAGACACAGTAGATTTTGCACTGTCCAGACCAGCTTGTAGTTCTTACACAGTCAGTCACCGATCTTTGTTCATTGAAGACCATACATGTTCAACATTTCAGGTGTTCTGCTTGTTGGAGGCCTTCCAGAATGTGGATAACTTTCAACATATTCTTGACCATCTTTTCTTTTTCTATTGTTGTTCAACTACAGTTGTCCCAAGTGTTTATGTTGTACTATTATTTGTGCTGCACTCATTTCTTCATCCCTGAAAGCCTTCTGAATCATCCAAATAGTTTCCACTAAAGAATGTTCAAGCTTAAGGCAAAATGTGATGCAGATTCATTGCTCTACTTGCTCAGTCATTTGGAATGTGATGACCACACAGTGCACATGCTCACTCAATGGAATCTACCACCCCCACTGACCAGTACAGTGAGGTCATCGTTGTTCATGCATGCACATTCCAGTGCATACCCCTCCCCCCCCCGAATGCCAGGTAACATCAATGTCAGGCAAACTGTTCCCATTATATTAACAGTGGCCATACTTTTCTGGACAGATGCCATAGTCTTAAATGACATACATATCATCTTCAATTTATAGGTCATTTAGTAAACCTTCTGAAGTGTTTCATGCTAGCAACTTTTTACATCTTCAACTGTAGCATTGCCTGAGAAATACTCAGAGAATTTTCTAATCCACAGAAAAACAAACCCTTTTAAAAAAATGAAAGCTAAGGATGGACAAAAGGAAGAATTATAATGTTTCCCAAAAGTTAGAGAAGAACATTTATTATGTTAGGTTGTCTCTTGTATTTTATAATGTTGCAAATGTAATGAAAATAAAGAAAATCTTTCCAAAAAAAATGGAGTGGATAGTTCACAATTATATAGAGGCACATAAGAGAAAGAAGAGGTGGGAGAAGGTAAACTAGAGCTATACTTCTTATCATCTTTCCCATTTACCAAGGGGGAACTTCCAATTCTGACTGGGAAAAATGTTCTCTGCATCTTTTTCTTTTTTGTTATCAAGAATACTTCAGGCAACAAGGTATTGTATCATAAAAAAGCAGCTCTCACACTAGAAATCCAAAAATGCAAAGTTGGTAATCCTACTACTCCTCTGGTCTGGACTAAATGACTCAGAAAAAATTAATAATATCCATTAGTTTCCATTCTTTCATGTGAAAAATAGGCATAATGTTATCTACTTTAAAGAGTTTTTGTGAGGTTCAGTGCAGATAACACTAACGTTTGATTAGCTAAGGTATTTGTTGTCTTATATTTACTTGCAACAATGAGAATATCTCAGGATTATCAGTTTAGCAACTCCCTTAGGTTACTCAAGGCCAACAGATGCTTAAATAGGACAAGATAATATAGACACTTGGACAGGGCAACACATATGAGACTTACATAAAAGACAGTACAAAATTCCAACGTTTAGAATTCTGCTTGCTGACTATATATAGTGTGACTATATACACACTAATATATATATATGTGTGTATATATATTATATATATATACACACATATATATAATTTTTATCCTTTTATTCTGTCCTCTTTTTAGGTTCCTAATGATGTTTCAATTTAAGTTGTTTTTTTGGGGGGAGTGGTGGGGAGCAAGTTCAGAGATATATAAGTAAAAGAGGCTCATGTTATTTCTTAAGAATAAACCCAATAAGAAAGTATCAAAAATTCCTCTTTGTGTCATGTAGTTTCTTAACTGCAACTTGAAATTCCATATTACAATATGCACTATATGGATCATCCACATTTTTCCTCATGAAACAAGATGATTGCAGCCAATGTTAATATAGCAACATTAAGCCAAAATGTTTAATCCAACTATTTGTGTCTAATACACTCTTTAAATGGAATCATCTTGGATATGAGTGTTCATAACTACAGAATAACCACCTCCCTAAAGCATAAAGTAATCCTCTTGACTTATAATTGTTTTCTTCATTAGGAAAATTAATATTTACTGAGATTTTTACCAAAGTATGCTTTTCACGTTCTAAACCCTTTTTTTGAGGGTGATTTTTGAGAATCTAAATTTTCACTAGCTGGTCATTAATCCGAAGCACCATTTGTGTACCCTACTTTTAAAACCAGCACTTTTGATACACGTCTGATAGCTTTAGTCCTGTGTTTGATTAATTCAAGTTTTTAAAATTGAGAACATCATTTTTAGTGCTTCTCCCTCTCTTTTGAAAAGAAAAAGAGTTTGCTGCCCCTGTTTAACTGATTAATATCCCAATGATCTTATTTTTCTACTCCTTCAAATGCTGTCATTAGATTACTCTTCCCAGTTTTTTGTTTTCTTTATTTTCATTCCCTTCAAATGCACTCTAGTTGCTATTGGTCATGATATGCTATTATTGATGAATGTGTTAAGTACTACTTAACAGAAATTAAAATTGAAGATTGACATTTCTATGGCACCTTGACATTCATTTAAGTTGCAGATGATTGTGGGCTGTGTGTGTGTGTAGTCACCCATTTTAGTTATACCTTTCTAGGCATGTCATTGTTTTCATATTCCCTCATTAAAGCTTTATTCTTTTCATATGAGTTTTATCTTAGTACCTAATATGACTGGGTCGTGTGCATCAAGACTAACTTTTAAGATAATTCTGTGCAGACATCAACCCCAGAAAAATATAATGCAGCTTGTAAAACAACAACAACAAAACCAGAGGTGCCTAAATGCATTGAGTTCTAGAAATACTGGAAGTGATAAACTGACTTTTAGTAGAGAACCTGAGTAACTTCTTTTTTATTTTCTATCTCTAAATTCACATCTGTGAATGTAGGGGAATTGTAGCTTTTATCTGCATAACGATGAAGTGGGATAATAACAGGTATGGGAAGTTGGGAGCTGAGTACACCAATTTTAAATATACACATACATATTTAAAATTTGTATATATATTTGAATATATATATTGAATTTATCCACACATAAATTTGAAATTGAACATACTTATTTAGTCATTTGTTTTTATGCTTCATATTGTATCTGAAACACATAGCATGCTTCACATTGTTTTGTTTATATACACATACCATTTCCCACATACACTGATACACAGAGAAACACCTTTAGTTGATGTCTCAAACTTGACCAACAGACAAGATTGTAATTATTTTATTAAAATTCTTAAGTAGTAGTAATAGGATATATGGGAATAATTAACCACCTACTTTCAGGCTTTATTTAGTGAGTAGCCAACAGGAAGCATAGAACCAAAGCAAATACAAAAGCACAGGAAGCATTAGGAGATGGGATTTTAGAGCAGAAGGACAGGGAGACAGACACTGAGAACAGACCATTGAGAGGACATTTCTGCTCTATAGATGGATAGCTTTATAATTTAAATGTAATGTCTGAGGCAAAGGAATGTAGCTCTGTCTTGGTTTATCTAAGGTCTAGCCAATGTGGGCTTCTAAACAAGTGAGCAAAAGAAGAATTTAAAACTAAATGTGTCTTTCAAATCATCTTATCCAACCTGCACATGACATAGAGGTCTCCACTTATTAACAGACATGCTAGAATTTATTCAGCCATTAAAAACTCAGCCATTAAGAGGCCAGTGAGGCCTAGGGTTTCTCATATCTGAATCTACACTCTCACCATTACACAAGTGTATCATGGAGGGTTGGTGTTGCTTGCGGGAGTGTTGGGCTGTACAAGGATAGTGGTATATAATAATGATGGAAGTGTGAAAGAGAGCAGGTGATATTTGAGTATTCCTTTCATTCACATTTTAAGGGAAAAAACTCAATCAACAAAACCACCTTAGAAGACAATCGATATTTGTAAGGGAAAAAATGGGAAAAAAGTAACAGCAGTAAGAAAAGCCAACTATGATGGCATTTTAGTTAGTGTTAAAAAGCAGTAATGTATAAAAGTTGCAAAATGCTGTTGCTCCCCTTTTTAAAAGTGAACCAATAATAATATTTATGTTATGAATTAATGTGCCTAGAAAGATTGTGCTGAAATAATCTCTTGCTATTACTATCATGGGATAAAAGAAAAACCCACACAGACATGAAAATTTTACCTTTAGGTTGATTTGTTGGTGTAGAAGTTGCTAAGTGCTTAATATAGTATTGTGAGTCTCAGTTTTACTTGACTATACCAAAAAAATCAAAAAATTAAAAAAATATAACAGTTATGGGAGCATTTGGGTACCAGGGACATTTCTAATGATAAAAATTACATCAGGTCAGCAGCAGTAGCATGGGAAAAGAAGATGTTTGCTTTTTATTGCTATATTCTTGAAACTTTAGCAATTTTTAATACTTTTATAATTTTCCAAAATGTAAGGGCCTTGGGCTGAAGAAATAAAAGTTCTACAAATATGAAATACTTCAAGTCTTACATGAACTTCAACACTGCCACATGTTTTGGATGCCTTACTCCAAAAATAAAACCAAGAGATTATAGAATGATTGTGACTGGGTTCTGCCATTCCATACAGCTTGTTGACCTGGTGTCCAAAGTATTGGAAAGAAATTGTGAAGTGTATGTATAGCCATTGACATCACTTCTATGTAAGGTGGTTCATGTGTGCAGCATTGCTGGTCACAGTGGCTGCTGAAGCCCCCTTTTATCTTATACAGAGGCTGCAAGAATGAACAGAGGTAAATGTAGCTGATAGTCTAGCCCACCCCAGAAATGAACCCAGAAAGACACTGGAATATAATATCCATCTTTGCTATTACTTCGGTTCCACTTAGTTAATTCTAAAAATGTACACCCAGTATCAGTTAGACCTACAATCAAATACTATTTTTGCCAAGAGTAAATCACTTGGAAAATTACTTCATTTCCTCTCATCTACAAAAATGAAAATAATACCACCTATTTCCTGTGGTTGGGAGAGGTAAGAGACATGACATATAATGCCTCTAATCCCAGAAGATGTTTACTTACTTTTCCTACATTTTCTGTTATTTTTCAGGCATGAAGCCAAGATAGTTTTGCCCAATTTCTTCATCCCTCCTAACAAGTCCATGCTTACCCCCAGAGAGAAGGGATACAATTCATGCGTTCAGTCCTCTACACCAAAGTTGGCCTCAGCATAAAATTCTCTTCATGAAAACAGCAGTCATGTCATTTGATGAATAAAGATGAGGTAATTATTGAACAATCTATGCTACAGAAATGATTAAGGTGCCAGTGACATTTACTTATGCAGAAAGATTAATAGAGTTAAATAATTTTAAGGTGTCCACATGCTAAGGAGGGTAAAAAGCCATGAACAAATATTTAAAGGGCATAATGTAACAAGGGCTAGACAGGAATTATTTACAGAGATTTAAAGAGATTAAATGAAGCATGTGGCAGAATAAAAACACATTAAGCAATAAGATTCTGGCTATTTTGAAGAACTTTTCATAAGGAAGAAATTTATTTTATATGAAGAAAATAAATAATTGCCCACCAAAAATTCAAGAGTTCCATGAGAAAAAAGACCACACTCATGGATTAGCCACTGAACCATGAGGTTACATATCACCCTGGAGAATGGAATCAGGAGAGATAATAGAACTATCTCTAAATTTATTCCTAAATTTGAATTGCTAGTGCTTCACCATTTGTCATTCCTCAGAAGTTCAGGATATTTAAAGAAACCAAAAGTCAAATGTAAAAAGGTTAACTATGTTACCAGAGTTCATTATCATGGACCTAGGAGGCCTGTCCAGAAAGTATACAGCTATGCAATATGACAAATAGGTATTTATTGAAGAAGATACAAGACACCAGAAACATTGTACATAGGATAATGATGCCTCAGTCCCCTTCAAAGCAGGCAACTTGAAACACCAGTCAGTTCTAGCATGTTCCCTAC
This sequence comes from Carollia perspicillata, assembly GCA_004027735.1. NCBI lineage: Eukaryota > Metazoa > Chordata > Mammalia > Chiroptera > Phyllostomidae > Carollia > Carollia perspicillata. The sequence goes on from PVKM010000594.1 coordinate 47,200, forward strand.
TGTTCTAAACATGCTGTGAAATCCTTCGGTGTAATCACCACCATTGTTCCTTTGTATTTTTCTGAATCTCGATGGTCTGAAATCTCTTCCCTTTCAAAGGGATTTAAGCTTTGGGAAAAGCCAGAAGTCACAAGACACCAAATCTGAACTTTAGAGGGGCTGAGTGACCTGGGTGATTTGATGTTTCACCAAAAGACTCTGCACAGGACATAATACATGAGTGGGTATGTTGATGTGATGAAGCTGCTGATCACCAGTTGTCCATGGTTGTGGCCATTTTCATCATATTGCATCTCTCAATGGACAAACATTGAGATAGTACTCTTTATTAATTATTTGGCCTGAGGGGGAGTACTTGTGATGTAACACCTTCCTGATCAAAAACACACAGTTAACATGTGCTTGATCTTACTATGATTTTGCTGCACCTTCTTCAGGTGTGAAGAATGAGGTGACTTCCATTAGGAATACTGGGACTTTGTTTATAGATCATAGCCATAGACCCATGATTCATCTCCAGTTATGACCTTCCTTAGGAAATTTGGTTCATTGGTAGTCATTTGAACCAACTCATTAGCAACTGCTGAACGATGTTCCTTCTACTTTTGTAGCAAAAGCTGTGGAACTAGTTTTGCCATGACACTGTTTCATGATAATATCCTTTGTCAAAATCTCAGACATAGTAGTTTTTGCACTGCTCAGACCAACTTCTAGTTCTTGCATTGTCAGTCACCAATCTCTGTTGATTGCAGCCCATACACTTTCAACATTCTCAGGCATTCTGCTTGTTGGAGGCCTTCCAGAATGTGGATCACTTTCAACAGATTCTTGGCCATCTTTGATGTGTTTGTGCCACATTTTTATTTGCATCATCCCCAAAAGCCTTCTGAAACATCCGAATAGATTCCACAGAGGAATGTTCAAGCTTAACACAAAATTTAATGCAGATTCATTGCTCTACTAACTCAGTCACTTTGAATACCACAGTCATACAGCACATATGCTCAGTCAATGGCATCTACTGTCCCCTCTGTCTAGTACAGTGAAGTTGTCATTGTTCTCATCTGCATATTCTAGTCCACTCTCCTTAGCTGCCAGGTTACATCAATGTCACATAAGCTCTTCTCATTATATTAACAATGATTGAACTTTTTCCAGACAGACCTCATATACCAATGGTCCACTTGATATTATTGATTACGAATTTAAAATAGAACTGATTCATGCATATGTGTGCTTTTTCTTCAGTCAAAATCAGCTGTGTAGATAAAGGCACAAAGCAGGTTGACATTGGAATAACCAATTAGTTTTACCATGCAAGGTAACAACAATGTAAAAGCCATGTAAGTCAATAAAATATTTTAATAACATATAACTAGATTTGTAAGGCTCTCCCAGAGTTAAATATTCATCTGTGTTAATTTCTGCAAAGTGTACAAGACAATTTACAAACCACTTAGATTTGACTACATTATGTTCTTCTGATATCAATATTAAGAACAAGATCTAGTAACTCATTAGAAAAGGACTCTGAAACAATGTGCTAATTCAAAAGCAGCATTCAATGCACAGTATCTAAATTTCTAACAGTCTGTAGTTTTTGTGATTAATGTATAACCTTGATGGTTTTTTTGTACAATACAGCCAATATCAAATGTAACAAATAAGGTATCTGATTATAAATGAGAAATGTCTAAAATACCTAGTCTTGAAAAATTAATGAAGGACTTAACATGAAATTCATTGCACACTAATGAAAACACACTAAATTATTTTCAGATTTTTGGGCCAATGTTACAATTTATTTAGGAAGTAATATCAACATGTGTCACCTGCCAACTCTTGTAAACCCAAAGCAGCATTCTTATGTCAAAAAAGGCTTGATAAAACCTTGCACTTTTTATGTGTCTTCTCCCAAATTTCACAAAAACAAGGCTTTGTTCTCATAGCCTCAATTAAAAAAATACACTATTGTATGCATCTAATCAACAGATATATGTTGAACATGTACTTGCCTTGAAGTAATGTCTTCTATTAATAATGAGTTCACAATGACATAAAGAATCGAAAGAGTATAAAATAGTGAGAGAATAGAGGATTTCAGCACAGATTGTTATTGAACTCTGGTTGTGTAACATGTTAGATTTAAGTATTCTAGAAAAACAAATTTGTTGAGCCTCATTTTCCTTTGCTGTGAAATGGCAATAAATTTCATCTAATTGAGATGATAAAACATATGTGGCAATTGAGAAGGAGTTTCTGTTAACAGCAAGGACTCTAGAGCCAGCCTGGCAACTTGTGTTTTAATTCTGGCCCCACCCTTTTAAAGTTCTATGGATTTGGACAATTTATTCAATTGTTTTTTGTTGTTGTTAGTTTCAGATTCTTCATTTATAAAATGGATGTATGGATAATATTGGTGTATCACCCATTAATGGTTAATTTAATGTATCAATGGATGGATTATGTAGTATACCTACTACTTAGGTTTGTTGTGAGGATAAAAGAGTAGTCAGTGGTACAGAGTCTGGCACACAGTCATGTAAATTAGTTGTTAAACACATTAATACATACTGAGTAAATCATAGCTATTGCAATGTGCACACTTATCTCAAGTGTCAATCTATACCACCTCTACATATAAATCCTGAGAAATACAGGATTTTTACTTCACCCAAAGAATACTTATGGAGTGTTAATTATATTCCATATACTGGTGAGACACTGACTTTTAAGTGGTTTTCCACCATCATCATATTATATGGGTCCCTATTAAACTTGATATTAGAGAACTATAAATGCATAGGGTGAAATATATTCAACACACACACAAATTTCAGACAATATAGCTTCATAAAGAGTCTTTTCCCTAAATGACAAAGTAGTAACTACCATAAAATGTTTTTTAAATATCTAGATTCTTGCTAACACTTCCTACTGCTATCTCCTCACCCCCAGTGAGCTGTAAATAGTGGCGTGTATGTAACCTGACTGTCTTAAAATGAAAACTGGAATCATTATGAATAAAATTACTAAATTAGCTCTTTCCTAGTCATGCCAACAAGTGTAACTGACTAAATTGCATCAACCCCCTCAAACTGGTCTCCTATGTGTTTAAATTTATCATTATATTTTTGTTTTTGTTTTTGTTTTTAGTTCTTAAGTACTAAAATGACAACACATAAAACATCATGTACAACTAGTAGTATCAAATTACATAGTCACTTTTGGCTAAAGTTTCTCATTATTTGGGGGAAATTAGTATAAAATATACCTAGAAATAAATATAGATTTCCAGAATTAAATAGATAAATTAGTCTGAAAAACACTGCATCTACATTATCTTGTAATTGTCTGTGCTATTTTTAAATTAAGTAAATAACATTTAGAAAATATAATTTTACATTGAAGAGAGGGATATTCATGTTTACTCGAAAACAATTTCTTATGATAACATTATAAAGAATAAAGTTATTAATAGAAAACAGAATTTGGGGGCTAAACATAAAACTATACTAATAATTCTAATAATTTAATATATAAAATGAATTCTGTAACTAATACTAGTAACCGGGGGGATGACTTGAGGTGAGTTGGTGCTTCTAAAATTTTATATTAAGAAATAACAAAAGACATTTTCACCAGCTAACAATACTGTTTTCTCAATATGTGCAGACACAATTCAGTCTATGAATATATCTCAACCCTAAGCATATCATCTTATTTAACCTTATTTATAGCATACCTAGCCTACTATGGTATCTTACACTTATCACACCACTTCTGAAGTTATTGCACCACTGTGACATTAACCACTTTCAGAAGCCTATAGAAAATGTGAAATGTTAAAATAATAAAATTTAAGCCTCATAAAAATATATAAGCAAGGACAACATTTAAAAAAATCTTTAGGACTTCCAGCCTAGATGGAGGTGTAGATGGAAACACTGTGCCTCTTCGCACAACCAAAATTAAAGGTAACAAATATTTACAAACAATAACACAACCAAAACTGAAAATTGAACTACAGAAGTCCTACAACTATTCAACCAGACCAGTAAGAGGGGCGGAGTCAGCAGCTGGCAGAGAGGGAACTCAGGAAAAGACAGTGGCAGCCAGACAGGGAGGGCAAGTAGTGCTGGCACCCTGTTCACAGATCCCAAAGGCGGGGAGGAAATGGGCAGGCTGTTGGCGGTCACACATTCCAGCGCAGATAAACTAGTCAAGAACTGGCAGTGAGACGGACTGTGCAGCCCAAGGCTCCAGTGACAGGAAATAAAGCCTAAAAACACTGATTGAACAGGTGCCAGGAGAGACTCCCAACCTCACGAGAGGTTGTTGGGGAGACCTGCAAGGTCCCGGACCATGCATAGGCCCGCCCACCTGGGAACCAGTGCCAGAGGGGCCCAGTTTGCTTGTGGGAAGCAGCAGAGGGGACACAAATCTGAGAGAGCTTGGAACAGGCGCCATTGTTCCCTCTCTGACCCCGCCTCCACAGATAGTGTCACACCCTGTGACTAGGTTGCCCCGCCCTGGTAAACACCTGAGTCTCCACCACACATATGTAACAGGCACACCTGACCAAATATGACTCAAACAGAACAGCTCAAAGCCCCAGAGCCAATACTTTTAAGTGACCAAAAGGTAGCTAACCTATCAGATGCACAGTTCAACACACTGGTGATCAGGATGCTCACAGAATTGGTTGATTTTGGTCACGAATTAGATGAACAAATGAAAGAGTTCATAAGTGAAATGAAGGAAAATGCACAGGGAACCAATAGTGATAGGAAGAGAACTAGGACTCAAATCAATGGAGTGGACCAGAAGGAAGAAAAAAACATCCCATCAGAAAAGAATGAAGAAACAAAAATTCAAAAAAATGAGGAGAGGCTTAGGAGCTTCCAGGACATCTTTAAACATTCCAACATCCGAATTATAGGGATACCAGATGGGGAAGAGGAAGATCAACAAGTGGAAAACTTATTTGAATAAATAATAAAGAAGAACTTCCCCAATCTGGCAAAGGAAATCGACTTCCAGGAGGTCCAGGAAGCTCAGAGAGTCCCAGAGAAGTTGGACCGAAGGAGGAACACATCAAGGCACATCATAATTACATTAGCCAAGATTAAAATGAAGGAGAGAATTCTAGAAGCAGCAAGAGATAAGGGGACAGTTACCTACAAAGGACTTCCCATCAGATTGTCAGCTGATTTCTCAAAAGAGACCTTACAGGCAAGAAGGGGCTGGAAAGAAGTATTCCAAGTCATGAAAGGCAAGGACCTATATCCAAGACTGCTCTATCCAGCAAAGCTTACATTTAGAATGGAAGGGCAGATAAAGCACTTCTCAGATAAGGTCAAGTGCAGGGAGGTCATCATCGCCAAGCCCTTATTATATAAAATGCTAAAGGGACTTATCTAAGAAAAAGAAGATAAAAAAGATGAACAGTGAAAAGACAGCAAACTCAGTTATTAACAACCATACCTAAAACAATAGCAGACTAAGTGGACACCTAAAACAGGAGTGAAGCCAGAGAAATGGAGATCAGCTGGAAGGTTATCAATAGGGGAGTGGGAGGAGGCAGGGGAGGAGGTACAGAGAATAAGTACCATAGATGGTGGGGAGAAAATAGATAAGGAGAGAGCAAGAGTAGTGTGGGAAATGTAGAAACTAAAGAACTTATGACACATGGACATGAACTAAATGGCGGGAGTGTGGGTGGGAGGGGGTGTGCAGGGTGGAGGGGAATGAAGGGGGGAATGGGACAACTGTAATGACATAATCAATAAAATATATTAAAAATAAAATACAATATAATAAAATAAATCTTTCACATTATTTTATTTACCAGCATCCCCATAAAATATATCACTTAGAAACTCTGCATTTAAAAAAATATCCTTGTTAAAAAATGTATATATCAATTTAGAAAAATCATAATTTTATTTTACCTAAATACAAATAATAAAACTCTGATTACCAAAGGTTAGCGACATGTATTATCTAAACATATGTAGAAAGAGTCCACAAAATGCTCTTAGGAAACTAAAAACAATACACTTCTAAAAGAAAAAAAGGATTATCCTTTGGGGGAAAATATTCTCTTGTCTTATTTTTACCTTTGGAGGAAAAATATTTTTTTGGTCTTATTTTGACCTAAACAGCCAAAATAAACACATGGTCTTTGTATTTTCACATGGTAATGTCTCTTAAACAGTACCAGAAGAAAAAGTGGTCTTTTGAAGACTCTGCTGTTGATTATTCTCTGAGAGGGTAGACAAGTTTTTTCTTATACAGTACTTTATAGGAATGAAGACAACTTCTTTCATACTTGCTGATAAGTTTCACTAGCACACTAGAGTAAAACAGTTCCGTTTTTATCAGTGTACATGCACTTATGCTTTTTATAGTGCAGAATAATTTAAAAACAAATTTTAAGTAGCTCATTTTCTTATTCCTTACTTCTTATGACATCTTGTAATTTATTTATGGTAAAATGTGTTATTGAGAAACCTACGTAATTACTGATTGAACATACATGATGCATGATACCATGGTTCCTATGACAGTAGCCAAAAAAAAAAAAAACCCAAAAGGTACATTGCAAATGCAATTGCCTTAGCCATAAGAAAGATTTTAAAAGATTATTATCCTACAGGCAATCAAGGCTCTAGTTTGGTTTTAAAAGTCCTAATAAAAATGTTAACGCTTTTAGGATAACATGTTCATTATACATCACTGCATACAGTTTCTATTTTAGTGTTCACTTTTTGTTAAGATTCAAACAGTAAAACTATTTGCACATTGTTTATTGCTTTGGGCCTTCTTTCTTTAGCTAAATTAGAAGATATCTAAATATCTATTATTATAAATTAATTAAACCTTAAAATAAGGTTGGTTATATTCTTACATCTTTGAGAATAACTCTCAAATATATAATAACTTCCTAATTCTTTAACAATGGGGTATAAATTGTATGTATATATTTATGAAAAGTAAAAAAGATGTAAAAGTTTAAAAAGTATATTTCTAAAATGGTCTACTTAGAGCACTGTAGTTCAAGGACATGTTTTTGTTTTTATTTTTCAGCTTTAGAACTGTTGACCTTATTTATTTCACTTCAATTCAAGGTCAATGATGAGTACCTAGAGCATAGAAGACACTCTATCAATATTTGAGAGTCTATAAAGTACAGAAAACACAGACTTTGCTTCTTGTGTACTGGATTACACAACACTGTGAGGTATAAAATACCACAGGAGTATTATTTTCACTTATCTTCAATGAGGAAATACTTCTCAGAGGAGATGGCATTTTCTCCAAGCTTTAAGAAATGTGGATAATTTCAACAAGTGAAGATGGAAGACAGAGGATGCTATGCAAAGAATAAAGCACAAACAAAAATGCAGGGATTTGAAACATGTGGCTAATCTGGAGGACTCTGAATGGTGCTTGTAGTCTATGGAGGTAGGAAAAGGACAGAGGGAAATGAATAGTTCAGGTTAGGATAGAGTCATATTGCCCACACAACTACAAAAGACCATCTTGCAAATTTCTATTCTTTACAAAAAGACAAAATGGTACAACTGGTACTCAACTGGTGCAAAAATCACTCTTCTATAGGGGTTGGAGGTGATCAGAATGAGAGATAGGACTCTACCCAAAAGGCCAAAAGTAAATATGTCATATTCTTCACATTAAATTAATTATTATTTAAGGAAGCATTAAAAAGAAAAAAAAAACCTCTACATTTAAGAAATGTATATTACCATTCTCCAACCTACAAAATATAAAAATGTTCTTTATTCTATTTGCCAACATGTCAAGTGTATTTGTATTTATGTGGCAAAACGTAAACTTCAGCCAAAATAGACCATGTTGTAAAACAAAAGTGTACTTAGTTTACAAACCTCCTTTGCTTTTCCCTATGGGCTATATTTTTTACCATGTCAAGGTCTTCATACACACACACACACACACACACACACACACACACACACACATTATTCTTCAAATCTTTGTATCCTTCTCAGAAGTCAGCCCTCAAACTGTAATTCTCAGTGTGGCCCACCCTAACTACCTGATCTAATTAAGTCCCTCTCCCCATGGATCTCCACCTCAGTCTCCTAATGCTTTTATAGTTTAGAGGATTTTGAGTTTCATAATTTCCTCTTTTCCATGTGCAATGACTTTCTACTCCATATTTGTAAGCTCCACGATGTAAGGAATATCATCAGTTCTATATAATACCTGAAACAGAACCTTTAATATGCCATATTAAACAGAACCTTTAATATGCCATATTAAAAAGATTTCATAACTATTAGTCAAATTAGTAATTTTCAAATATGAAGTCGTATAGAATTGCCATACCTAAGTTTTATATTTAAATATACAAAGTGGGATTTTTATAGTTCCTGAGGGTCATTCCTGTGCAAAGAATGAGGATTGAAGGAAAAGGTAAATATGCATTAAAAATGTCCTAAAACAGTATTTAACAAAATATTGAAATAATTATATAGTTATATATAAATAAATTAATGTAGTTATATAAATATATAATTTACATACTACAGTTTTAGTATTTATTTGCTTAAATTAATCATAATAATTTTTTATGATACTTGAGATTTATCTGTATTCTTCTTCACTAAAGAATATATTTCTTTATGTATAAGAAATATAAGGAGAATAAAAAGAGATTCTGATGAAATTTCCCTCTAGCCTATCTTCTTTTTTATCCTCTCATCAAAAGTAAGGGAGCAAGAGTGACCTCAAATATAGTTTTCTTAGAGATCATTGAGGCATGCATGTCACTTTGAACTCATGAATACTAAGAAAGCAGTCAGGGTTGAAGTGGTGAAACAGATTATTAGGGAGTTCCCATGTCCATTTATATCTGAGAAAAAGTATAACCCCATCTTAAAACTCAAAAGTGTAAAGCGGTTGTCCTTCATCACCCAATATGATGCAAAAATTTATTATACATATTCATAAAATAACCTATTGTTTGTGTATTTAAAGAAAACATAAAAAGGGTTAATAATTGTTTATATTAAACTAATCATCTTATTTAGAAGAGAATATGTTTATTTGCTTCAAGTAGATGGCAAATTTGTAGCTCTACCTTGTGAGAACTGTGTTCTAAAGGATAATATGATGAAATAAAGGGAGAAGCAAAGACTTTAAGCCATGATAATGTGACATTCTATGAATCAACTACATTTAAAACAGTCAAGTTGGGCTCTAGTAATATACAGTTTTGCTGGATAGAGCTCTAGGCTAAAGTGGAAATTAAAATCCATTTTTCTTAATAGCTTCTACACTGTTCTAAGAATATCCTTGCCCCCAAATACTTCAACAAAAAGTATTATGCATATATAATTATTTATTAATATAATTGAATCTCCCTTAAAATAGCCACTCTGATTTTTCTCACATGTTTTCCTTTTAAGCTTGATTCTAAAAGCAAATAATCTCCAATTTCTAAATGTGACACAATTAGCTATTTTCCTTTAAAATATTTAGTGTTAGCCTTTTTAAAATGGGCATTAAAACTTTTGGTCTTAAATCTGTACATGTGTGGAACACTCACATAGATTCACATGTGTAGCATATGCTTCTCTCTCGTCTTTGGAAAAACAGGACACTGAAAACAAATACAGCTGGCCACTGAGAATACAACGTGCTAGGCAAACATATACTGCTATTAACATAAATATATCCTTTCATGTTTCCTGACAAGCACACATAGTTACAAAAAGCTAGCAATCCCCATTTTTCCCACAGAACACCCCACAAAGGAACTGCCCTTAGCAACTGGATGTGGAGACAAACAGAGATAAACAAAAGCCGCTGGGCTCTGAATCCTTAGTGGGTTGCTTTCTCAGACTCTGACATTTTAAAGGCAGGAAAAGAAGGTCATACTAGGCACTAGTTGTTTGCTTAAAAAAAAAAAAAGAAGAAGAAGAAGAAAGAAAGAAAGAAAGAAAAGGAAAAAAAGAAAAAGAAAAAAAGTATAGTAAGGCCGCTACTCTACTCATCCGTATGTGGTGATTGTTTGGTTTGCCTCATGTAGCTCCTGAGTCCTTGAATTAAAACTGATATATACTGGGGATGTACACTTCGCCAAACCCTCAATTAAGATTCATTCTTCTGTCGTCTGTGCCCCTCTGTGTATCTGAAGATGTGACCCAAGGGCTTCGTAGTGCTTGATATTGCAGGCTAAGCAGTTTTCCCAAAATCTCAATTGAACTAGCCCTTAACTCACACATACACACCCTACACACACTTCTTATATTCTGTTGAAAGGCACTTTGGGGATCATCACATTTCACCAAGGTCTAGGAGCCAAGGAGGTCTCCAGAAGACCTGGGAGGCCAAGTGAGATCAGACACAAAGACATTCCTGACACCTCCAATTAGAGTGGAAGCTGCCAACGCGACCCCGAGGTGTTGCGTAGGAGATCTTTCCCCAGTATTCTGGTGTCAGACTCTAAGACCCTCTGAGTAGAAAGGTTTTTTCTGGAACCCAGCCCACTTGAAACTCAAGAGCCCAGAGGAAGCCGGCAGGAACGGGCCAACTTGCCAGCTTCTGGCAGGGTTGAGCTTTCAGGGGCTACAGGTTGCCTGAGTGCTGGTTCCCAGCTCCCGCGGTCCGCAGGAGCTCGGAGCGCTAGTAAGAGAGACTTGGGGCGGGAGGCGGATACTGGAAGACTGAGGGAGGAAAGGGGGAGCCCGAAGAGGCCCAGGCAGGCGAGGAGATGGGGAGATCCGAGGGTGCACCTCCCAACAGTGACCCACACAGACCTTGACGCCGCAACCTGCGCTTCTTGAGACCAAAGATGCGCACTTTGGAGAAGATATCCACCAGGTTGCCGTTGCAGAGCCCGCGGTTCTTGCTGGGGCTGCTCCGCCTCCGGCTGGCTGACGGTCGGTCCCAGTGCTGTTCCCGCGCCTGCCGCTTCTGGCGGATCAAGCCGCTGGCGATGGCTGCGGCCATGGTGGTCCCGGAATAGGTCCGGAGAGAAGAAAGAGGAGCTCGGGGCACGGGAGAGAGAAAAGGCAGTGCGGACTGCGGCTTGCCCTCGGGGAGGCAGACCAAGGAAGCCAGAGGTCTGGGGAGACGGGTAGGGGCTCTTAGTCCCGACTGGGATCCATCGTCTTCTCCGAGGATCGCTGGTGCTGGCGCGGCTCCATATGAGCCCGGGTCGCGGTTGGGCAAGCCCGGGAACCCTAGGTTGTATTAGCTGCCTTCCGGCCGAGATGGAGCCTGAAATGGGGTTGGGGCTTCGGTTGCCGCTGGTCACCACGCGACGCCTGAGCCCTGTCAGGGACAGCCGTCGCCACTCACGCTGCCTTTTTGCCCTACCCGCCTTCTCAGCAGTTGGTAGAGCTGGTCGCCGTCTTCCAAGGCACTGGGTGGAGGGCAGGTCCTGGCCTGGACCTAGTGCCTCTGTCTGAATAGTGAGTGCTGGGCAGCACTCAGCACCTGGCTAGAGCTGTCTTGCCGCCACCGCCTGCTCTTGGGTTTTGCCGGTGATTGTCAAGTGCTTTGGAAATCAGCATCTGGAGAGAGCAATCTTCTCCTTGGAGATCTCTAATCAAAGCGCTTCGTTCTCATCCCACTACACTGCCCTCACGTCCCCCTCTTCTGACTCTCTTCAGAAAGAAAAAAAAATGTATGTATATGTAATAATATTTTTAAATATCACTACTACTAATAAAGACAGCTAAAATAGATTACAGGGGGTGGGGGGCAGCGGGGGCCAAGAGGTTGATCCAAAGCAGATGGAATTGAAGGAATATCACTGCTCTTTCTTTTAGATGAAATTGGTAGGCTTCCAAGGCCTCCACGGCCTAGCTAGGGATTCTGGATCACAATGTGTCTCTGGGTCCACAGAAACTCTAAGCTTTGGTTGGAGGGTGAAGTGGTTTCCGCCCTCCTCGCTAATCCCTTAGGCACCAAAGCCACCCCACCCAGGGAAGGAGAAGGAGGAAGGAGGGAGGCGGGAGGCCAAGAGGGGGGAGAGTGTGTCTTGAGGAGGGAGGCGCCTCCAGTCCTTACCTACTGCACTCAAACTTGCTGGACTCTCCCTTCTGCTGCCAGAAAGAGCAGAGTTGTTATTTTGAACAGGCAGCATGGATCAAAACTGAGGGAAGGGGAAAAGATGACAAAATGTGGCAAATTGACTTGGGAAGACCCCTTCCAACATTTGCTCTTTTGCACTTGGAGGAGGAGACACAGCAGCTGTAGCTGCTACAAAACAGCAGCAGGATAAGATAAATGCCCAATGGCATTTTGAAGAAGTCCTAGCAGAACTATTAAGGCTGGGGGAGGGTGCCATAGTGTTCCAGTGACAACAAAAGGCAGTCATACTGAGGAAGAGTCTAAACTGAATTACTGATTTTGGCGTGCCTGGGTAAAAAAGCTCTGTCAGAGGGAAAAGCCACATATACTGTGTTTGAAATTCCAGTACAACAGTGCTGTCTCCTCTCCTTGATTTCTTATCTGTGCCCTGAGAGTGTTTTGTCTTAGATAACTGAAAATATGAAGGCCCAAGAGAAAGAGATCAAGTGGAGGGCAACCGAAGAAAGGAGGTTGGGGGAAAAAACACTTCATGCTTGGATGATACAGATCCGTGGTTTCTAGGATACAGCGTGAGTGACAGACTGAGTATAGCTTTTGCTAATGTGGTTTCTTACCTTTTCCTCTTCCTTTTAGCTTCTTTGCTTATCATTACAGGGAAGTAAAGGAAAGAAATGCTGAAACTAGCCTCATTTGGTAATCAGACTTGTAACAATCACTCCTCTAGTGATTACTTTACAGCTGGAGAGAAGAGGCACACTCTAAAAGCAACCCTGGGAACATTTCTGAACCAACACACACTTTCTCTTTGTCTCAGGAATAAGTAATGAAGGACTGAAAAGACTTGGAACCAGGCTAGTGAAAGAAGTTCAGCCAAGGGCTGATGCAGAGAAGCTAGGCACCTTCTGCTCTACAGAACTTTTTTTCACAATCTCTCCATGTAAGCAATTACTGCTAGGCTGTTATTTGTTCTATTCACTGCATATGCTAACAAGTCTCCTTTGCAGAAGAATATTTAGTGTAAAGGGAATATGTAGATTTGAGTCAGAAGGAGTTAGAACAATGTATATCATATTTAACCTTAAAGAACATAATCTGTTAGCTTATTTTCCCTACCTTACTATGCTATACCTACAAAATAATCACACTTATTAAAAGGAATAGGTAGGAGTAATTTTGCCAGAAATTTACAATCCCTAATCACCCATGAGATAATAGTAAGGAAAAGGGGTGTGTTAAGTATTTTGCTCTTTATCTCTACCACTTTATTTTCAGTGTTACCTGTCTTTGTTGTTTTATGTTGTATTGGCATGCTCTTGCTTAAAAAGAGAAGCCCATCTGCAGAGATAGATGCATCTAATAAAAGGTTATTAAAGTATGCCCTTAAAAATTCACTAAAATAAGTCCCATTGAACATGAAGAATAGCTACTCCTGCCTTCCGATACTGAAGACAGGCCGTTTGGGCATTTCAGATGGTATAGCTTGGGGTATCCAAATGGCTTTACAATAAAATCAAATATATTTATCTAAAGCTACTAGTGAGTTTTTTAAGGGAATATGGAACAACTTCCTCAATCAATATATCCTAGTTTGCTTTGCAAGTTTTTTTCCCCTTTTGTCTTTATATGTGTCTTTTATATTAATTTGAACACAGTGAGATTAAGCAGGTATTTTATTATACTGCAGTCTTTTCCCCAATTCTTTGGTTTGAAAAATTGGGGAGGTCGGATTTTTGGCTCCTTTGTTCCGGCAACCTACAGACAAGGTTGCGATTCAGCACCGCGGACAGGGATACTGCCTTAACTGCTGCTCTCAGAGCGGAAGCAAGTTCGCCTGAGTGTGGTAGCTCGCTCTGTGAGTGTCTGAAAGCTTTCTACATCCCGTGCCCCCCCCACTTCTTCAAGGTGGAAAGAAAATTAGTTCCCATAGCTTCTACTGACATACTGACACACACCTTGGAGCATAAAGCTTTTCAGCTTTTTGAAAACGGATAAATACTCTGTCTTTCTTGAGGAATTCCTACCCCTGGCGCAGCGCCTGAAACAACAGGCGACTCAGTCTCAGGGCTTCCATTCAGACTGAATTTAACAAGCCTTGAACGGTTGTATCTACTTGATGTGGTTTCCTGTTTTGGTATCCTGTTTTTAAGGGAGGTTGGGATGGAGGCAGCATTGAGATAATCAAGGTCATTTGGCTTAATCTCTGCCTTTCCCTTTTCCCTTCCCCAAACGGTGTTCAGTTGTTTATGGATAGAGCTAAGCTAATGAAAACGCAACAGAGCCATCTGCTGTTTTAAGCTGTGATAAAAAGCATGTGCAAAAGTAAGTGAAAAGCCGTTCACGGCTGGTGAACACAAGTCCACACTTTATTGCGATTTAGGAAATAATTTCTCACTCATGAGAAGTTCCTTGCAGTTGTAGTTAATTTCATCTTTGACTTTATAAAACAGACGAACAAAAAATTAAGCACTGCCCAGGTAGAGTGGCTCCTGACCAACCTGTTAGGAGCTGAACTCTTACTTAGTACTTGGCTATATAATAAAACAACTCCAGCAAATGTCTTATTCTCTTTCAGCTTCAATGTCCTCATCCTAAAATTGAGATCCTAATAGAATCTCCTTTTCAACTCTCATGAGATCAAATTTAGTAAATCAATGTAAAAGTCTTAGTAATGTCTGGCACATCTTAAGAGTTCAAAAATGACAGCTATTATTTTCATTATCTTTCAGATCTCTCATATCTATCTTGTAAATTCTTTTTCAAATTTCCTTTTTTAATATCAAAATATATGTATTCTCGTGTATATTTTCTCATCTCTCAAATAGGTACTTTGGCAAGATTTACAATAAGAAATGTTAAAAAAAATATTTTAAGTTTTGGTGAAAGAAGTCTAAGTTCAAACCTTAGTTTGTAATTGACTAAGTTTGTGAATTCAGTTCTATATGTTGATTTCCCTACTCATTGAATATTGATAATAAAAAACATTTTTCTTCTTGATCTGGCCTGTGTGGCTCAATTGGTGTGGAGTGTTATTCAATAAACTGAAAAGTCATGGGTTCAGTTCCCGATTAGATCACATGTCTGGGTTCAGTTCTGGTCCTAGCACATTCTAGAGGCAATCAGTGGATCAATGTTTCTCTCCCTCTGTCTTGCCCACCCTTCCCCTCTCTTTAAAATCAATTAGCATGTTGCCCTGCCTTGTGCAACTCAGTGCATTGAGAACCTGGCCTAGGAACCAAAATGTCAGGGGTTTGATTCCCAGTCAGGGCACATGCTTGGGCTGCGGGCCAGGTCAGGTCTCCAGTAGGGGGCATGTGAGAGGCAACAACACATTGATGCTTCTCTCCCTCTCTTTCTCCCTCATCCTCTCTAAAAATAAATAAATAAATAATACCTTTAAAAAATAAAAATAAATAAAATCAATTAGCATGTCCTCATGTGAGGATTGTTAATTTAAAAAACATTTTTTTCTTCCTTACAAAGGTTAATATGTGTACATATGAGAAAGGAGGTCTAAACTGTAAGGTACCATAAAAACATTAGTTCATTGCAAGCTTATTATTTGACTACTTCTCTATGCTTTCAGGTCTCCTGAAACTGTCACATTCCCATTGGCCCCACTACTTTGCATATGTTGTTCTCTCTGCCTAGACATTTTTATTGCCCCATGTCCATACTCCTCTTGGTAATATAAAATTAGCTAAAACCATAATTGGAGTAAGGTAAACATAGGCTTGACCCTATTTCTTTGATCGATTCACTTAAACCTAAGTCTCAACTTCCTCTTCTGTAAAACTATCATTATAATATAATAAGGTTATTATGATGATTAAATGAGAACATTTATGTAAAACACTTAAAACAGTGCCTACCTCATAGTGCTAATTCAATAAATGATAGCTACTGGTAATCACTTAACTCCTCATAACTCAAGTCTTCATTTTTTCAATGACCAAGTTCTTTTTTTTTAAGATTTTATTTATTTATCTTTAGAGGGGAAGGGAAGGAGAGAGGGAGAGAAATATCAATGTATGGTTGCCTCTCGTGTGTCCCCTGCTGGGAACTGGCCTGCAACCCAGGCATGTGCCCTGACTGGGAATCTAACCATGATCCTTTGGTTCGCAGGCCCACGTTCAATCTACTGAGCTACACCAGCCAGGGCAATGACCAAGTTCTTCACTGATAGCTCAGTGAAGATATCTGAAACTATCTAGCGAGCATCTCATGCCTAACATGGGAAGATTAAACTCTCATTCTTCTTTCTCAAACCTGGTCTCTTTACTTTTCCCCAACTGTGGAATGACAACACCATTCTTCTTGACCCTCAGGCCTACCACTTTGAAAACATACTTTCATATTTTTCCTTAATATTTCATATTAAACTTCTCAGCCAAATCTATTCACTCTATCTTTATGATAAATTTAAAATATGATTGTTTCTCACTGTCTACTACTGTCATCATTTGAACTATTACAATTGCTACCTGATTGGTCTCTTGTGATCCAACATTCCTTTTCTTTGATATGCTCTCAACACTGTGGCTAACACAGTTGAAGGTATAAACTGGTTTATGAGAGGCCTCCCAAAACCTCAAAATTTATTTTAAAAATTTTATTTTAGTCTTACATGTTAAACTTCAGTCACCTACAAAGTACTCTCCATTAAGACATTTTTGCCACTACTCAAAGCAGTTTTTGAACTAATCGATTTTGACGCCTTTCAAGGCTTCTGTTTTTGTTGTTGTTGTTTGTTTTACCTCTTCCACATTGGTAAAATGTTTCCCTTCTTAGGACTTTTTTCTTCAGGGGAAACAAATAAACAAAAGTCACTCAGGGCAAGATCAATAGAGAGGGTAGGTCATAGGGGTCATGCCATTTTTGGTCAAAAACTACTGAATACTCAGCATGGTGTGGGCCTGTGTGCTCATAAATCACCCATGATGAAATGGGCAAACACATTGAAAGAGTCTTCAAAAAATTTTTACCGAAGCCAAATGGAGCCTCTCACAACAATGCCAGCTGACACATTGGTACAAATGGGCTCTTAGAACACTTTCCTGGGGGAAGCTTTTACTACAAGGGGCTTGCCCTCCAGAAGATAAAATCCCACTCCTCAATAGAAGCCTAAGACCTCACAGTGCCTACAATGCTCAATATAATTTTTATTTCACATGTGCTTTATTTGGTATCTAATATCTCTACTTCTTTCTCTTTATTCACCAGTTGCTATTCCTCAAACCACCTGTCATGCCCAGGCATGTCCTGGCAGGACATTTATACTTGATCTTCAAGTAGACTCACTCACCTCCTTCAGTTCTTTGCCCATATATTATCTTCTCACTTGAGACCTTCTCTTAAAAAATCTATTTAAAATCACAACCTCTAAACACAGTCAATCTCTTCTTCCTGCCCTGATTCCTGGTTCTACTCAGCACTTCAAACTTTTTAAAATTCTGTGCATTTCCTTTACTTATTTGGACTATCTTGCTCTCTTAACATATAAGCCTATTTCTACTGCCACATATCGAGTGCTTAAAATGGTGTCAAGCAAAATAGCTACTAAATAAATATTTGTTTACTGATAGCATTAAGTTGTATATGTAGACATAAAAACTGTTAACACCAAATAAGAAGAACACAAAGTCCTGCTTAGAGAAGTCTTTCAAAGACAAATTACCCTATGGTACTTGACCTCTTTAAACACTAAGGCATCTAAACTTCTATTAGATTGTATACAATCTCAACCCCATAAATAGGATATACAGAGAGTACTTTAGCCTTTGCTTGATGACTTAGGCTCAACCTAACGTGACATACAATTGATTACTGAATTCCAGGACCCAAGGCAGCAATTTTCAACCTTTTTCATCTCCTGGAACACATGAACTAATTACCAAAATTCTGTAGCACACCAAAAAATGTATTATTTTTTTGCTGAACTGACAAAAATTAGGTATAATTTTGATTCATACATACTGGACAGCTATTGTTGTGTTGGCTGCTGTCATTTTTTTATTTGACAATCTAAGGGAAAGGAGGTCAATACCCGTGACAAATTAGTAAGGTAATGTATCTTTTAAAAATTCTTGAAGCACATTGGTTGAAAATCACTGCCCCAGGGACTTAACGAAAGATGCGAGACCAATTCTACCTCAATTAGACAGGACTATACTACTGACTTTTCTGACTCACCCCTCCACACCCTCTTTCTCCCTTGCTTTCAGGTTACCAGTTGACAGTATGCCCTTGTCAAATTTGTCACATTGAATTTAACATATTTAACAATTTGGGAATTGATTAATATATTCATTAGAATTTTCTATACATACAAGAGTAAATGAAGTATAAGGGAAGAGAGTATATAAACAAATTCAGCCTTATTGATATTGATTTAGTTATTAAAGAAGACTTATTCCCATTGCCTTCTTAATTTTTGTTATGCTCTAGTGGATTTTGTTGCATAGGTCACTTAAGTTCCAAATAGATACGTTTCTGCATGGCTTACCAAAAATAAGTATATAATTTTGTGTTTATTTCAACTTCAAATGAACAAAAGTCCAAAGAACATATTTTGTGACATTAATGTTTATATTAAATGCTATCACTTTTTATTTTTCACAACATAACAATCTGCCTGTTTTCTTTCATTTCTGCCAGTGCCACAGGCATTATTTAACCTTAACCAAATTCATTAAATCTAAGAAATCATTTAAGATGTGTCATTATTTTGGGTGTGACAAGAAAATTTTAAAATATTATTTTATTAAATTATTTCCTACCATAGATTATGAGATGTATACCAATTTCAGAGATGTTTACACATAACATATATTTGCATCTCAGAAATAATAAAATAAGGTATAATGGGATTTTATAAGTCTATGAATTGGAGTTGTACTCATATTAACTCTGTTATACTCTATTTTGCTTAGACATCTCACATCTTTTGGTTAAAAATATTTTAAGTGTCTCAGAGCATCTGAGGTCTAAAACATCTTTACTTCTGTGGCTGTTGTTGTCCTGTTGTGAAGTCCTTTATCTCCCAGTGGCTCTAAATTGAAGAGATAGATACATAAGGTGGAAAAAAATATTGTCCAAATGTTTCCTGTTTGCTTATTTTATCATCTTCATATAGTGAGTGACTCATGCCATTTTGTCACATGGTCTCATTTGTGAATCGCTTTTGAATATTTTAAACACTTCTTAAATTAAGGATAAAATATGAGGGTCCAACTTTTTTTATAAGAAATTTTTATAGAATAATTTGGCATGAACTGGAGTAGGGTTTTTAGGATAACTGACATTTATGTTTTTATCCACTGTATAATTTTATCCACTGGATAAATGGGTTGAATTTAAAAGTGGATGAGGTAATTCTGGAAATGTAGGCAATATTGATGTCACTTTCCATTTTTCACTCATGTGGGAAAACATCAAAAGGAAATGTTAAGTTGCACTTGGGACAAAATTTCGACTAGATTGGATGTGGAAGGTGGGGTTGGGTAGGGTCGGGGAGAGTAAAAGGAGGGAAATGGAGACACCTGTAATTGAACAACAATAAAACATTATAATTCAAATTCAAAATTATATATTTACCATCCAAATTCAAATCATATCATATTTTTATTACAATTCAAATTCAAAATCACTGTATATTTTTTCTGTGATGGTATTATTGACCTTCAGATTCAAAGGACAATATAAATAGATGTCATAGTATTTTAAATTAGATTTTTAGTTTGTGAGTGTATTAATGGTATAACAGTCTTGTTAATTAACTTTGATGAATACATTTATTTCTATTGGGACAGATTTTAAGATATTTATAAAAATCTGGAAGGAATTATATTGTTGCTTAATATTTTGATTCAATAAAGAAAAAGTGCAAAATATTGGTATCAAAAACTTGTGAACATTCATCCCTATATAAGTAATACCAGATTGATAATAGCAGATGGCTTAGCTTTACAAATCTAGAGTATTTTTTAATCTAGCTAATATGTTGGAAAATATTCTCAGTGGCTTTCAGCCTTCTATATTAAAATGAACCCAAAATGTACATAACACTTCAGAGCTGTGAATATTGATTTATATTTTCATATGCTGTATCAGTAGTGGGAGACAATAACTGTCCATTTTAATGATGTATCAGTGAATTGGTTGTAAAAGGACTATTGAATATCTCAACAAAAATTTGTACTTAATTTCTATAAAAATTTGAGAAATGAATGTTAATTAGTAGCTTCAATGCAAAGATTCTGTGCATATATATGATATAATTTTATCAATATTTAACATTGTGACCAATTTCTACTCAATGATTACTACAATGACCACATTTATAACAATTAATTGTTCTATATTAATTGTTCTTTGTATTTAGTATATATGAGTTAAACATGTGTATAAACATGCATCTGCACACACATGCACATACTCACACAAAGACATGCATGCACTAAAAAATAACAAAATTCCTGAATCCAGCATAGATTATTGTGAAACATTACTGATTTTCAAAGAGAAATGACTTCTGGGACCCTTAGAAAACTATTTTCATCACCACATAAGAGTATAGGTTACTGGGACTCAGGAGAATAATTTAAGGATCTGATTTTTCAGTTTTTATGCATAAAATAGGGACTAGGCTAGTGAATATGCCATCAATTTATAATACCATATACTAATTACAGTATATGTTCTGGAAGTCCATTAGGAACTACTGTATTGTACATTCCCCAAAAAACTCTTTACAACTCAAAAATCACTTCCTTCTAAACCCTGGGACCAATCTTTGTCTTAGTGTTCAGGGTGTAGGAAGTCTAGCTAAATACCTTATGCCTTCGGGTTCTGGAAAAGTTGCTATTAACTTGTTTCTGAACTTGTAATCTACTTCTAAAATATGTATGTGAAAGTAATTTCAAAAGTGCAATGAACTTAAGAAATAGTATTATTATAAATTGACACATTACTAAGCCTCATCCCTACTTTGTAGGTAATAACTGAAAATTAGATCCTTAATTATTCCCGAGTCCCAGTAGCCTACAAGATGTTTCCCATTGCTTCTGCAACAAATTACCACCAATGTAGTTGCTTAAAATAATACATTTATTCTGTCTCAGTTCTGGAGGTAGTAAATCTCAAGTAAGTCTCACTGGGCTTTAGTCAAAATATCTATAGAGCTGGGTTCTTCTGGAAGCTCTAAGGAAATAATCAGCTTGCTTTTTCTTTTCTTCTTCTAGAGGCGAACTTCATCCCTTGGCTCAGGTCTTTTTCTTGCATCATTCTATACTTTTCTTCCTGTGTTCACATCTCCTACTTCTGATTCTGATCCTCCTGCCCCCCTCTATGAACACTAGTGGTTACATTGGGTCCACCCAGACAATTCAGGATGATTTCCTTATCTCTAAATCTCTAATTTAACCACATCTGCAAAATCTCACCATGTCAACCAGTATTCACAGTCTGCTTGAATTAGGACTTGGACATCTTTGGTGGTTGCAACACAGTCTACCATACCTACCACATATCTAAAGAGCCTTGCTTAGCATTTGACAATCACCTACCCAATCCAACTACCTTGGACAGGATAATTGCTCCAAAATGTCAGTTTTTAAATTAGAGTCCTATTTACTGCAAATATAATTGTTTTAACATCAGCTGCTTACTTTATTGAATCTCTGATGACTTCCTGTTTCCATATTCCCTTTTCTTTACTCCCTGCTCAAAATGATGTCTTATTATTGGCTGGGACTCTCTGATACCACCTACTTACCTGATTTTCTTGACTTTAATTATTTAACCTCTCAAAAAGAAATGTACATAATTCTCAGTAGTTGTGGGAACAAAGCCATTCTGCTCCCCTGTGGGTTGTGAGGATGCATTTTCTGAGTCCCACATAAATCCATGAAGAATTTAATTTCTTGAGTTTATAACATGCATTTCATGAAATTTAGGGCCATAAAACTGAGCTGAATAACACTAAAGTTAGACATGTGATGCTCTACAAGATGAGATTTGAGGCCTAGGGCTATCGCCAAATGAAGGAAGTAGACTCTGAAAGTCTTTTTTCCGCCTGATTCCATTTTCACTCTTATGTAACTGTAGCAGCAGTAGATAATTGCTGTTCCCTTTTAGAAATTTAGACTAGCTCCTTAAGTAAGAATTTGCCTTAACTCTAGATTTAACATTAATTACAAATTAAAGTCAAAGATTTTTAAATGAATCAGAAGTATTTTTCACTGAGTTTGATGTAAACAGAGGATGAGGAATCTCAGGAAAATAATAATTTCAGGTAGAACACTATAAAGAGTTTTACATGAACAAATTGTAGGTCCCTGATCTCTAAATTTCTCTTTGCTCACTCCTTTGTCCTTTTTGTCCTTTCATGTTGTCATTTATTTTACCTTCCTCTGGGTCCCTCTAGAGATTTGAAACTGGTTTCCAGGGATGAGTATACCTAATGGTTGCAAAAAAATCTTTGGCTGTGAATCAAGAATACAGTTATTCTACTTTATGGATAGATAAAGACATAGATGTATATATGTATAACTATATAAATACATAAGTTTGAAACACTAAGGTCTTTCAGTACATAGATTTTTCCCTGTTAGTAGGAATAAAGTGCCCAAACAGAATTATTCTCCCCCAGATACCTAATTGATGCAGTCAGCTGGGCTAAGGAGAGGATAGCTCTCGCCCTACTCGTAGGCTTGTGTTCATCTCTCCATAAAATGAACTTAGTGATCCTCTCAAGAGACTTAGTTCTAACAGGACAAGTGTCAGAGGTAGTTTATGTCAGGGATTTTTGACTGCAAACAGGAGACAGCACTTTAACATATCTTTTTACCATAAAGTTTCAAGTTTAGCCTTTGGTGTCCTCCTACAATAGTCAGAACAGGTATTCAAATGCTGCTTTTTACTTTTCAGACCTACTTAGGCACAGATTAATCAGGTGTTCTGATTCCCAGACCTTTGTTTTAGCTTCCATTTCATGACTGAGAAGTGCTCCTTTATTTGCCCTTTGAAGGGACATTCTACCATTCCTCAGTAAATTCATGCTCACCTACTCCCAGCTTCTCAAACTTCTCTGGGATGCTCTTTGGCTCCTAAACACTCCCAGTCACCCCATCTCCTGGCACATGCTGACACATCATAAGTCCTCAAGTAGTGGTTGTGGAAGGAAGGAAGAGGGTAAGAAAGAAATAGTCTCAGTTTCTAGACTTTTGATCTCTAACTCTTTACCCAACAATAAAATTACCTACCCTTGGTCCCCTTTCCCAGGTAACATTGTAACTGCAGTGGGGTCTCCAGATCTCCTGATTTTGGCTAATCTCAATAAACAGGAAAAATTACTAATATGTACATAAGAATTATATTTCATTCCTCAGTTCTAATTGTTTATGGATTTCAAGTAAAATCTTAATTTGTTACATTATATCATTATTAACTATCTTTAAAAATTAAAACAGGAAGTAACTTTAAAGATGGTCTAATGTAGGGTGGGGAGAGTGTGGGGGGAAATGGAGACAATTGTATTAGAACAACAATTAAAATAAATAATAATAAAGTAAAAAAAAAACTTTAAAAAAAGATGGCCTAATCTAATAATCACATTTTACTCATCAATAAACTCAATCTCAAGAAGGTTAGTTAATTTAGTGAATTAATAAACTAACAGGAAGCAGCTCTAGGCCTGGATTCCACATCTGCTGAATTCATATGCCAGGACTTCTTGATTACACCTCTAACCTTCTGAGAAGAGCTTGGCTACACTGGAGAAGAGTGTGCACTATACTGTCCCCAGAGTGATTCTGGAATATAGCTATCCTCTCTCCCTTCTCGTTTAGCACAGCCCTTTTCTTTTCTTATGTAGATATACACACTATCCTTATATAACCTAAGTTATCTATGACTTATTGCTCCTACCATTTGGAAAATAGGTTCATTTTCATTGATATGTTTATTAAAAGATAAATTTCATAAAGGCATATATCATAGTTTACATGACCAACCTTCATTTATTAATTCATTCAATTAAAAAATCTATTGAACACTAACTCTCCATCAATGTGTTTGACCCAGTACTCAGACATCAATAAATGATTCTACCCTCAAGCAGGCTGGAGTACAGGTGATTGCTACATACATATGTGGGAATAATTATTACAGGTGTGGAGTGTAAAGATGGTGCAGAAGTGAAAAGAAGGGTCAATTCTACCTGGTGTGGGTTAGAAAAGGTGTCTTGGAAACAAGTAACATGTGAAGCTAAGATTTAAAAGATGGGAGGTATTTACCAGGTAGACAAGTGGGTCAAGGGGATTTCAGAGGGAAAATGTCAAATGAGGAAACTCCAAGCCAAGATACAGCTTAATGTGTAAAGGTAAGTGAAAACAGTTTTGTCACCCAAAACACCCAATCTGTGTGAGGAAGGAATGCAAAGAGCCTCAGCTGGTGACCATTTTAGGAACCATACACTGTTTGGAGGAATTTGCACCAACTTTAGAACCAGCAGAGAAAATAAATATTATATAATAATTCATGGAACTCTGTTTGCAATACGACCAACTTACCTGGGTATTTTCATATCATCTCACTATTTTCACACTGCTTTTTCCCCATGCTTTTTTGTTTATCTGACAAGCAGGATCATTAAGTTAAAATGTACACAAAATAGAATGTATGTGTAGTATATCATTAAACATATTGTACTTTCTCCCAATCTTTTACAAGGAGTAGGTGCAATCTTCATAATCACAAAAGGTTGTATATTTTTTAAAACAGAGAAGTTGATTTAGAAGAAGCAAGGGGAAAACACATACATAAAGGAGAAAGTCTTTTTGTTTAGCTGAGGAGCTAGCTGTGAATGTCCATTAGCTGATAAGACTCCTGTAATACCTTTTAACATAAGAGCATATTCTAGTTATGTGGTATCAAAAACTGTGTTTAGAATTCTTAAATATCAAAGAATATCCCTTTCCCTTTCTATGTTAAGAGATATGAAATATTACTGTTTTAATAAAAATAATAATAATATTACAAAACCAATAAGATCTTTTTCCTGGAAAAAATAAGGTTCCAATCTTATAGATAACCTTCAATATAGCTTTTTAGGATAAAAACTTATAGGTTGAGCATATTTAAAAGGTTGGTATCATAAGAGCAAAATTAATTTCCTGCAATAAAGTGTTTTCTTTATAGCCATACCTTGACTCCTAGTTTAATGACCTGATTTTATTTACAATACATTCATGTTCTAATATTCCATTATTAATGGTGCACTGATTGATAACCAGAGCAATACATCTCTGTCACTGAGATAGATACTCAGTTCTCATGATGTCCTCTGTGTGATTATGCAATCACACAGATTTTTTTAACCTCAGAGAGACTTAGTCACTTGCAAAGTTTCCTCCATCATTTTTCCTGGCTAGTTGGTAAGAACAGTTCAATTTCGTTTTCTTCACAGAAGTAAATTACTTTATACTGTGACAGTCCTTACATATTCAGTCTAGATTAAAATTCACACACAGCTAAATAAACATTGCTAAACCCCCTGGGTCTGTCAAGGAAAGTAAAAATAACTGCTTCTACATAGAGTTCCAGAGACTTGATTGTTAGATTCACATTTACTCTTCTGCTCAGAATTTCCATAGAAAGAGGCTTTGTACTCATCTGATGCTATATTGTACTAACAATGATGTTAAGAGGATGTCTGATTTCCTCTTGAATTCTCCAATGACTTAGGACCCAGCAGGTCCAGAGTCACTCTCTCCTTTTTCTGATGGCTCTAATTATAGAAGGTTCTTCCCAGGATTAGGTCCAAAGCCTGATTTTGTATTGCCCACTAAAACAAAATATTTCCCTCTTCCACATGATAGTATTTAATTATTTTATTGCAACACATACCTTCTATTTATTTCTGTCCCTCTAGTTTTAATACATTTAAATAGCATTGACTCGTCCATGACAGCTATCAACAAAGTTACACAAAACCTGCAGGTTTTTTCATGCTTGTCTGTGGGCATTTTCTGCTTGTTTCTAGAATTCAAATGAACCCTTTAACTCTTGACTTCTCTTCTTCCTTTCTCCTGCCTTCCTAAATCCTTACATCCCACCCTCATGTTGTCTCGGGTTACATATTTTGATGTTCTGTTTAGATGAAAATATTGAGACCTCAAAATAGAGCTGAATTTATCTTAATTTTCTTAAAACTTTTGGACTGGCTGCTTACCTTCCTCTGCCTTGTTGGAAAGATAAGGGAGATTTTCAGCTTCACTATATCAGGGAACTTATCTATTTTGTCCACTACTTAGCATCACCCTAGACCCCAGAAGTGATTCAGTGTCTGGTTGTTGCATAATTTTGGATGGCTGATTTCCTCTGAGCAAGCTTGGCAGAGTGTTGATGGCCATATTAAACCTTCAGATCAGAGTTTAACACTGCAGAGGCAAGCAGGGTGAATATCTCAATGGGTATGTACATTTTGTACCTTTTGCTGGGCTAAATGGTTAAAGAACATGATTGAACCATCCTGAACTTCCCCGTTGGATGCTGTCTTCTTTGCATTGCTTTCTATTACAGATTAGTTTATTATTTTAGTCTAATTGAGCTCCACAGCTGCTGCTCATGAGAAGTAAAATTTATAAAAAGAATTTCTGGGGGTGGGTGTGTTTGAATTATGAGAACCTTCCACAAAATTTCTCTAAGAGCAGTTCAAAATATTAGGATATGTCAATGATCAGAATCCTAATCATTGGCTTCTTAATCAGAATATTTTATTAAAATTAAGAGTATGGCTATTTGAAGAAATTGTGGATACGTATGATTTCTTTCATGTGCCATCCCATAGCTTTGCTTTGTAATTTTTTTCTTAGCATACAGAAAACAAAGTCCTTTAATGGAATTTAGTCTGGTCCTTATTTAATTTAATTAAAAATAAGGGCCAGACTAACTTCCCACTGGAAAAAAAAAAGAATGTTGCTTTTTTCAACATTTTTAAAAGAAAATCATAAATACATAAAATAGATACCATTACAAAATTTCAGTGGGAAGACTAACTTCCCACTGGAAAAAAAAAGAATGTTGCTTTTTTCAACATTTTTAAAAGAAAATCATAAATACATAAAATAGATACCATTACAAAAATACATAAAATAGAGAATAGTTATGGTAAGCTTTGGTTCTTGAATCTCTTCAAGAGATTGAATTGAATTAGGCTGGTTGAGTTGAATTAGGCTGCAGATAAGTTTTCTAAATATTTTTTATATATGAAGTTATTTGTCTACCAGTTGCCCTTACTTTTGCTAAGCCTCTTTTTTTCTTTAAGTACAGTGAATTAATTTTTTTTAACAAAGCACTTAAGAAGAACTCTAAGGATAAGAAGCAGGTTTTAAAATTCCAAGTCAAGCCTTTTTTTTGCCTTAGTGTTTAATACAGGGGACAAATTTAGAGGGAATGGAAACCCCAATCAAATTACTTTGAGGTCAACTCTGAGGTAGAAGATAGAGGCTAAGAGAAAGATGAAAGAGCTAACCAGCTACACTGACACTTAAAGTCTTGTTTTCTCTCATTTCTGTTTATTTTCCTTTTTTATAAACAATCTTTTTTAGTCTTAATTTTTTACTCTATTCATCCCTATCTCTCCTAGTTGTTCACAATACAGAAATGGCTGATAACTAATAACATTGGTGATATTTTCTGTATTTTCTTATTACAATTTTCAATGTAGAATTAAATTATTGTCATCTCCCAAAACGTTCAAGAAGTAGATTAAAACTGACCAAAACTATGGAAGTCATTTTTTCCTTAAAACATAATTTTTATATGTTTACTGTCAGATCCCACTATCTTCTTATCTTTAACGTCCCATTGTTCATAGAACAAATACTATAATAGTAATAAATGAGAAATTGTTCACTACAAGATTTTTCTTTGTGAATATATGTGTTGAATTAATGTTATTATCTACAAGTATATTTACCTAATTAAAATTTAGGTAACAATAGAATTGTGATTTTAATTTTACATATTATTATACTAATCTTGGAAATTTAAGTAACTAAATATTAGTCTTCTCATTGCTTCTATGTACTCAGATATGTTCTTACATATATATACAAAAATATAATTTAATGTTTTTACAAGTAAGACTCAAAATGGAAAACACATTTTAATTTCACAACTAATTTACTTTGGATTGTAACTGTTAGCAAAGAGTGAAACTCTAAACTTCCATATCTAACTTGACTTTTCTAATATCCAAAAGAAGATAAGAAATATTTTAAGTACTTGCTAGTTTCAAACTTTTAATTTGCTTCATTACCAAGGAAAGGAAGTAGACACATATTAGAAATATTCAATATATATTCCAATCTTCAAGAAGGGAGATGCTAAGGAGAGCAGTAACTATAGAACCATTGTTCTAATATCCCACACATGCAACAAAAGTTCTAGCTTATATAGAGCAAGGAGAGAAAGGTACTCAAGCTGGATTCAGAAAAGGCAGAGGCACTCAAGATCTAATTGAGACCCTTTGCTGGATACTGGAGTGCTCCAAAGAATTTCAGAAGGATAGTCCATGTTTTACAGACTACAGTAAAGCCTTGAAGTACATGGATCATGAAAAACTATGAATTGTTCTGAAAGAAATGGGGGCACCTCAGCACTTGATTGTCCTGTGTGTAACCTGCATTGTGGACAGGAAGCCACTTCCTGGACAGAATATGAAGAAACAGAATGGTTTCCTGTAGGCAAAGTTGTCAGAGAAGGGTGTATTTTATCTGCTTATGGTTTAATCTGTGCACAGAACACATCATATGAAAAACTGGGCTAGACTCAGAAGAA
The DNA here is from genome assembly GCA_004027735.1 of Carollia perspicillata. Lineage (NCBI taxonomy): Eukaryota > Metazoa > Chordata > Mammalia > Chiroptera > Phyllostomidae > Carollia > Carollia perspicillata. Next base: position 76,135 of record PVKM010000594.1, read on the forward strand.
GGAGAGAAAATTGGTGGAATAAATATCAGTAAGAAGATAGCCAGATGATATCATCTTACTGGAAGAGGGAAGCAATGTGTAGAAATGACTCCTGATGAAAGTAAAAGAAGAAAATGTCAAAGCAAGACTTCATCTGAATGTCAAAAAGACAAAAGTCATGACAACAGAAGAAATACAAAACTTTAATACAGAAAATGAAGGCACTAAAATTGTTAAAGATTGTCTTTTCTTTGGTTCAGTCATTAATTCAAATGGAGACTGCAACCAAGGAATCAACAAAAGGCTGAGACTTGGAAGGGCAGCAATAGAATTAGGAAAGATCATCAAGAGCATAGATGTGTCATTAGACACCAAGGTCCAGATCACCCACACCCTAGTATTCCCAATTACTATGTATGAAGCTGAAGATTGGACAGTAAAGAAGGCTGATAAGAAGAAAAGTTATTCATTTGAAAGATGGTGTTGGAGGAGAGCTCTACAGATACATTGCACTTCCAGAAAGATGACGAAGCAAGTCCTAGAGCAGATAGAGCCTGAAACATTGCTGGAGGCAAAAATGACAAAATTGAAGCTGTCCTACTTTGGGCACATCATGAGCAGGCAAAGTTCTTTGGGATACAGCAATGCTGGGAAAAATAGAAGGCATAAAGAAAAGTGGAAGACCAAATATGGCCCAACTGATTCCGTAAAAGAAGCCATAAACATGAGTCTACAGCTGAGCAGGGCAGGTGAGGACAGGACATTGTGGACATCACTCATAGGGTCACCAGGAGTCAGAACTGACTCAACTGCATATAACACATACATTATGCTTCAATAAAGTACTATTAGAAGAAAATAATAATAGCAAAACCATCTACTCAAATGAACTTCTAGCCCTGTGCACAATTATAGTACATGGACATTGTCTTCAGAATACTGGCCCATAATCTGAACTTTCTCATTGCAACCTAAGTTATCTTCACCTCACTTATCCATTGTTTCTATTAAAGATCTTCTGATAGTAGGTGGGGATTTGGGGGATATAATGTCTTTCTTTTATAGACTGTCAGGTGGTTGGGTAGTTCCACAGTCCAAAATGTTAACAATGAAAACTCAGTACTAGATTTGTTTAAGACTTATGAACATATAAAAACTGTATCTGGAACTACAGATATGGTATGTTGGAGTCAAAGAGTAAAAAAGAAAAGGCAGTTATTCCAAAGAATACATTGTAATGAAACATTTTCTACTAAACTTGAAATGCTAACTGAAGCTCATCACTTTCTACAATTAGACTTAGGCAAATTATGACTAAGTTGATGTGAAACCAAATTCTTATATTCAACTACTTTAGGGCTGCATCCAGCAGACTCTTGGGCTCCTGATATCCACTTTTGAGAGCCCAGTAATCAGTAAAGCTGCCCCCTCATACTATACCAACAGATCTGCTGTGTGCTTTTTGGCCCTGATACCCTAGCTGCCCCCAACCAGAACCCCAATACCCAAACAACATACACAAACTCAAGAATGTATACAGATGACTGTCCAAGAAATTGTCTCTTTTCTCCACAGGGCTTCTAATCAATAATCTAACTATTGTGATCAGTTAATCTGAGAATGTATTGAATATATTCTTTTTTTCTTGAATAAGATATTTTAATTCTTAATAAAAAGTTTTTAAACATAATGTTTAATCTTGAAAGAATAAGATATTGGTAGACCTGTAACAGGTTAATGTATGAGATTTTGAAGGCTGAATGGTTGTGGTGGAAAGGGTCACTCAGAGTCTCAAACATTTCATATAAACTCAGATTTATTGAGTGCCACAATATCAGACCCTGAACAGATGTTATCTCTTTTAATCCCTGAGACAACCTTACAAAGGAGAGATTCCTTTCAATTAAACAGATGGGGAAAGCAAGTGTGCTGTGGGGTCACAGCATCTATTGTCTTCTGAGACAAGATCAAAACTGCTACTAACCGTCCAGACTATGAAGTATATGAGCATTTATGTGGTTAAGAAGTGAAAAAAAATTTCACAGTGTATTTGTTTGGAAAGACACTTACAGGAGTTACTTACTGAGAAGAGTTGAGTTTTGATGGATGCCCTAATTTTTCCACATGTCTCCAGGATCTCTAAAGGCCATGTTTCAGGCTATGTCATGACACAGTGCTGAGCAATGCAGTCATATGATTTCCAGAAGCCAAATATCATCCTTGGAAATATAAGAAGCAGACCATTGTGGATACAGTGTAAGCATTTCATGTATATTTCAACTACTTGTGGAAATCATGGCATAAAATGTTTTAATTAGTGTCTGATCTAAAGGAATCCAGGGCCACCATGCCACATTAGCACCAGAAATCTATTCTTGGGGAGTTTAACTTCTCTGGTCCTATAGTTCTCCCATTTTCCAGAGCAACGTGGGTCATGTTCTTTGTTTACCACTAAGTATAGTCTCCCTTTATTGAGCATATGCAGTAAATTGTCCACGATATTTGTTGGAATAGTAAATAGATGCTTGAGTGAGAGAATATGCACTGAACATGTGATTGAATCAGTTACTACAAAATTTACCCTCCAAGGGATGTTTGAAAAACATGTTCATTATCTAGACAGGGAAAACTAACGAGCATAGAGGAGTAAATCAGCTCAGAAAGGCCATATTAAAGAGTGGAGATGAGGATTCCTTGAACATCAACAGAATGAAGATTGTTTTATACAACTTGAATGTAAATTTCCCTTGCTACAAATGGTGGAACAAATTTGTTACAGCACCTCCAAGCCTGCCTCAGCCTTGAAAGACATTTGGGAAGCTCTGAAGCTCTCCACCACTGTAGATAAAATTTTCTCTTTGCACCTACCTCCTTGAATGGATTAATGGAACCAACTGAGGATAATGAATGTGTGAGAGTAATTCCTCACTTATATGTCATTTACATGCAAATTCTTTGTTATGGACTGAATTATGTTCACCTAAGAACCATATGTTGAAGCCATAATCCATAGTACCTCAGAATTTGACTGTATTTGGAGATTGGGTCTTTAAAGAGATGGTTATGTTAAAATCAGCCTCTTAGCATGTACGTCCAGTGTTGTTGTAAAGAGGGAAAATTTGGAAACACAGAAAGATATCAGGGATGCTTGCCCAGAGGGGAGACCATGTGAGAACACTGAGAAGCTGGACATATGCAAGCCAAGGAAAGAGGCCTCAGAAGAAATCAAACCTGCTAATATCTTGATATTGGATTCCTGGCTTCCAGAACTATGAGAAGATACGTTTCTTTGGTTTAAGCTATCCAGTCCATGCTGTTTTGCTATGGCAGCCCTAGGCAACTGACATACTGTTTGAAAACAAACTTACACTTCTGTTAAAAGAAAAATATCTGAAGTCAAAAAGGCCAGCCTTCACACTGGTGACACTGCTTAGACTAGAAATTGATTTGTGCAGACTTTGTGACAAAATGCCACTGAGGCCAGATCCTTCACTGTCTCTGACAGCAATGTATTACTGTGTTGACATTGATGGGTATAAGAATAATTAACTCAACAGGTTTTCATCTATGACTTTGAAGTCTGCTCTTGGGAAGTGCATTCATTTGCAAACATAAAGTACCAGTCCCCACAGAGCCAGAGACCACTTTCAGCTACTTGTTGAATGCACAGCAATACAATTCATGGGCATAAAGAGAGACCCATCATGTGTATTTACTAGGAATGATTTTCTTTAACCAAGAACTGTTAAAATTAATCAGCATGAACATCTGGTAAGGAATGCATTTATGAAATTGATGTTTATAACATCAATTTCTGCTCTTATCTCTCTGGTTGATACTGGGTGTGAACACAGGAAAAACATTTATTTAGTTCCTAATAGAAATCACTACTAAAATAACATCATGGAATGTTTCTACTAATTAAAAAAGCCAAAAAGAAAATCTTACTCAAAAAAACTATTTAGTTTTTATCAGTCAATAAGAATTATATAATGTATTTTCCTTTTAAATTTGTCCCCTTAGAATCTCAAAGCTAAATGTATTCTTCAAATGTAATTGGTATCTTTGGTCCTGATTTCTGGTGTATCTCTCTTCCTAAATGACTTTATGTCATTTAATCTTTAGTCATGAAACTAATAAATATGCCAAACTATGATTTTTCCCCATGAGCTTTTCAAATCCTTTTTCTAGAATTAGATAGGTCATGAATAATAAATAAGAATTATCCTTCTAAAAAAAGGAGAATTGCCTCTTCACAGTGACGATTTTACCCCTCCACCCCAGGACGTATTTGGCAAAGTCTGGAGACATTTTTAGTTGTTACAATTGGGAGCTGATGGATGCTGTTGGCATCTGGTAGATAGAGGCCCAGGATTCTGCTAAACATACTACTTACCACAACAACAATTTATGTACTTAATATGTCAATAGTGCTGAGATTGAACAATCCTGCCTTAGAACTAGCATATTTTCAGCATTAGAAATGCTTGGTAAAGTTATGATTGAACAATGAACATTTGATGAATGGATGAAGTCTGATGAGTTTCAGGTTCTATATCAATCTCTATTTTTTCAATTTTTCTTCTTATTATTTGTATTGTTGTTCAGTTACATTTGTCCCCATTTTCTTCTATTACTCTCCCATGCCCTAACTACCTACCAACTCCCATATTCAATCTTCCCTTCCATTGTCTTTGTCTATGGGTCCTTCATACATGTCCCTTGATTTGACCCTTCCCCTTCTCCAGTTCTAGAGAAATACAATTTTGTCCATTTCATAGACATTTTTGTTTTGACCTCTTTTTCTCTGATTATTGGTAGCAGAATTTCTCCAGTCCTTCTGGAAATAGCTTTAAAGTTATTAACAACATCAATATACATATTCAATGATGGCTAGAAATGCCTTTAAACGGTAGCTGGCTTACTAAACAAACTTAGTACATCACCTCCTTAATTTTTTTCTGATTCCCATGATCCCAAAAGTGAAAGCACGTCCCTTCAGTACATTATTTCTGACTGTAGGGCTAACGCTTACCTTGAGTAAAGATGAGTAAAGAAGTTAGAATTAGTCCAGGAAGGCCTGGGGAGTTAACACATGACCTAAAATACACAACTAGCCACTGCTGGATTTGGATCTTGAGTAATAAAGCTTTGTAAAATTCTCCTCACCATGACTTCCATCTTCTTCCTTGTCCTTGATTCATAGACTACAATGCCAATAAAACTTATATAACCACACTATTCATTTTAAATGGCCTCAATGTGAGGATGTCTAAACGAGTTTGTGGCTTTACTATTTGTATTCAATCCAGTTCATGGAGAAAAAAGCTGTTGGGTACAGTGGTCACCAAAACTCCTATTAAATAGAGATAGGGCAAAGACTGGCATGCTTTGGAAGGAAATAGTATGAAAAGAAGTATCAGAAAGTGAAAACCACAAGACCTAAATGAAGAGGGGAAAAAGGTTATGGAAGAGAGAAGCAATATTGCAGGGGGATGTAAGATAGCAGACAGAACAAGGTAATTCAAAGAGCTCTGGTTGGGATGTAGAATTCCTGGGTTCTTTCCTCCTTAAATTGGCAAAAAGTCACTTAACCTCTCTAAACCTGCAAAAGAAAAGACCTACCTTGAATGATCTTGATTAAAATCCCTCTAGGCAGTGAATACCTAGTTCTATCTGTGCCTTGGGTTGGCTAGCAAGAAACACAGGAATCAGCATATCTAAAAAAGCAGGCTTTCATATATAGGCTAAATTGAGAAGAATAGTTTAAAAGAGTGCTTGAGAGGGTGGAACAACATCACCTCTTGCTCTGGAAGTATGTAGGGAGGTAGCAGTTAGGGAGAGAGGCAGGGAGGTACAGCTCTTTAATGGAGTCATAGTTCTCCAGGGGGAGATGAATAAGTCAAATCTTTTCTCTGTTACCCTCTCCTTTCTTTTTCCCAAAGATGAAATGGATAACAGTAGAGGGAGATAGGTTGCCTACTTTCTATTCCTCCAACAAACAAAGCTTGTGCTCACCTTGAGGGTTCTATACAAACCTGAAATACATGTCAGGGCCAGCTCTTCCATGTCATTCAGGTTTCTACTGCAATATCACCATCTCAGAGATCTTCCCTGTCCATCCAATCAAAAATAACTACCTTCAATCTTTAGATCTCATCCTTTTTTTTTTGTCTGTTGAGATCTTTTCTCAGTAAGATAGGTCATCTTAATATTTGTCTCTATGCATTTGTGATTTTTCTCCCTACAAAACAACAGAGACCTTGTATGTCTTGTTCATTGCTCTGTTCTCAGCCCCTGGTCAAATTCAGTAAATATTTGTTGAATGAATACATGAATAAATGGCTAAGAAATGCAGCAAATAAAATTTTCACATGGAAAGATCTAAAAGATAGGATACGGAAACAGACTATGGTGAGAACAGATAGAGACTTAGGGAGATAAGGCTGCCAGTGGGAGGCACCTACGACACTAGAAGGGACAGAGCTTGATCCTGCAGGATCAAGAGTGACCTGAAGAATAATAACCTTGTTAACTGAAAGCAACAGCATTATGGAGATATTGATTATCATCCTATCCAGTCCTGGTGGCTATGGGCAAATAACTTCACATCTCAAAAGCTGGAATTCAGTATAAAACAACTAGAAACAGGGTGGCAACATTTCCATATAATTCCACAATCTTTATCAATACACATGGTCTTCACATGGGGCATATGCTCTTTGTGATAGCTGTAACTACTCAATCTTAAAGCTGATAAACACTCAGATTCTATACTAGCTTTTAACTATCCTAGCTAGATTTCTATAGCTAAAATAAATTACTATTTGCTGATTTCCATAAATTATACCAATACAATAAGACCATTTTATCCATGCATCCTAATTTTTTTTCAACAGAAAAATAAAAAGCCCTCTACCTTTTACCACAACTACAAATTTAAGGAGAAATTTAAAGGAAAAACAAAAATGTATCCTCAGTTTCAACAAGTCTCCAGATAGTTAAAATTTGTTGGGCCCTCTGCTGCCTGGATTTGACATTGAAACACAAAAGCCTTTCTAAAGCACATAGAAATCTATGAAAATAGGCCATTTCCCGTTAGGCTTTTATCCAATTATCCAGTTAAACAAATTCAATTCTTAAATGACAAAAATTTCTTTAAAGGTTTAGCAAACTGAATTGTCTTTAAATATTTTATATAAATTAAAGAAAAATGTTTATTTTCAATTGTCTTCTACTCTTCCCCTTCCAAACTCATGATAAATGCTCTGAAAAGAATAAACACAACTAATTTTTGGTGATATATTATTTAAAATGATCAGAAAAATCATTTGGATCATCATAAAATAATAATTGATTTTGTTATTTGGTAACACTAAATATAAACTTCTTTGTATAAAATTATATTTTCTATCCTCTTACTATATAAGAGCTAATTTAACTGAAATTGAAACTAGTCACTGTCTGTATTCTTTAATTTACATAGGCAAATCATCAATTGATTATCGAACTAATAAGAGACATACATTTTTTTTAACCACAGTGGTATCCTTTCAAGATTTATGCCTAAAACCCTTACCTTAAAAAGCATCCTGATGAAAGTAAAATGTTACTCTTCACACACAGTGTAAAGAATGTGTAATTACCAGATTTGCCAGCAGTGGACAGTGTTACCCTAGTTATCACCATTCAGTGAGTAGGGAAAAGCCTGCTCAATATCTCAGGGAATGTCTACCCTTTATTCCCTTCAATAGAGCAGGAGTCAGTAACATTGGTAACTATTCTGGAAAGATAATAAAATACCTTTTGTTAAAAAAAAAAACAGTGTTATTCTTGGATATCCAAGAACTACTCGGAAATCAACAGTTCCATTAAAAATATGATTCTTATTTGATGTTGTTTTTTAGTACATGGAACATAACTATTAGCTTCAGAATATCCAATCATCACTTTCAAGTGCACCTTATGCATCTATAAAAGACCTTGCTCCTAGGAAATGCTGACAGTTTGTATAAGAAATACAGTGCCCTAAAAATAAATAAATTAATAAGAAATATACTATCTTGATAATCAGTGGCCCAGTCCCGATCCTGGGTTCCTAGGAACTAGCTCTGCAACCCTAGGTATATCATCAGTCTCCCTGATCTTGGTTATCTCCTGCCTATAAAGAAACTACCTAAACTAGCAATTGCCAAGAACTCCTACACTGATGCCTGTGCTTCTCTGACTCTCTCAGGACAAACTAAAGCAAAAAGCCCTTGCTACACTTGCATAATCCAACATAGGTGTTATTTGTTTAATTTCCATCCAGGAAAAAATGCCTTTATAAAACAGCTATTCCTTCTGTGATGAATCCAGAAACATAAGTTCTCTCCCTCAGGGCAGGCATAATGGAAATAAACCTGCAGAGCTAATAAAAATCAGGCAGTGGGCTCAAAATAGAAAGCCACTTCCTCTCCATTTTCTATCCTGAACAGCAAGCGGTGCATCTTGCCACATCAGAGAGTGTACTTTGCACTGAGAGTTTACTTTGTGCTATGTATTATTATTATTCTCATTTTACAGATGAGGAAACTGAGGCACAGAAGATTAATATCTAGTCCATGGGTAACTACTGGATCTGACTCATGAATCAAGGCAGTGTAACTGGAAGGTCTATGCCATTAAAACCACCAGATTCTATTTTTCTGGGTTCCATCCTGACTCTCAGTACAATATCTGCATACATCCACTGCCATCAACTAGATTTTGAATCAGGGATAGAAAATAAGTGTAGCTCAGTGGAAAGGTCAGTAGTTCTCAACTGTGGTTATTTGCTACCTCCAAGGGACATTTGGCATTATCCAGAGACATTAGTGGTTGTTACAGTAGAGGGAGAGGTGCTTCTGAGATCTAGTGGATAGAAGCCAGAGATGCTGCTACATATCTATTGATATAATAGATATGTAGCCCCTCATGGGGGCTACATATCAGGAAAGCCCCTCACATCAAAAAATTACCCTGCTCAAAAGTCAATAGTATCAAAGTTAAAAACTACTCTAGAGTAAGAGAAGCTGGGTTTGACTCTTACCTCTTATGTCAGTAGTATGAATGAACCATTTGCTTAAGCTCCCTGAAACTCTCAGTTTCCTCCTTTAAAAGTTATTAAAAATACCTGACAATTATGGATGTGAAAAAGACTGTATGTTTTTCAACTGAGAAGCTATTTATATTTTCTAAGATAGTGCCGTAGAGTAAAAACAGAAGAGGGTTCGGAGTCAAAGTGGCATAAATTCTTATACCAACTCTGCAAGCCCATTTTCTTTACTGAAAGAAGGGGTGAGGAATTTCTACTCCACACGTGGTTTTCCTCAGAATTAAATAAAGAATTCAGATTCTCTTATAATATTTGACATATAACATATCCCTAAAATTGTTAACTTCTACTATCCATAGTAAATATATATACTAATTTAGTATATTAAATTAGTGCACATATATACTAATTTAATATATATACATAAATACAAAATTTAGTATCTGTGTGCAAACCTCACTCTATAAACCACTATTCTTCTTTTCCAAACCAAATCCTATTTTGTTTAGGTATCTATCCTTAGCTCAGGCAGCTAAGTGCTGCAGGAAATGACTAAACCCCCCAAATTCAGAAATGAGCCTCCACTAAATTGATGAAAAGTTAATTTAATATACTTCACAAGTGACAGAATTAACATCAGCCATGTGACCTGGTTCTAGCCAATATACTGAGGGGACTTTGGAGAGCCTAGTTCTAAGTGTCCCAAGAAGAGACAATCTCATTTTCCCCCTGGATGTTCCTTCTGTTTATGGAGCCAGAAATTGCTATAGACATTTTGCTACCAACTTCACAAATGACAGAACAGGAATAGGGGCAAATCTGAAAGATGGAATTTGAGAACATAGTTGAATGACTAAGTCATCCATGTAGGCCGCATTTACTTTGGACTTACTAAAATGTTCAAAAAAAGTTCTCATTAAAGCTAGCTTGATTCAGAGTTTCTGTAATGTGCAATCAAAAACATCCAAACTAATTCAAGTAAAGCCTGGGACCCTGCCTCTGTATGCTACCTTTGTATAGGCTTCCTCCCCTTTCCTGCAATAATTTTGTGTGGCCAACTAATTTAACAGTCACTATAGAATAGAAATGGAGTAAAGCAATCTCTTTTTGCTCATATACTCATTTACTTGTTTTTAAATTGTGGTAAAAATATAGAAAATATAAAATTTACCACTTTAACCATTTTTAAGTGTACAGTTCACATGACATTAAGCGCATTCACACTATTGTCCAAATATCACAGCATCCATCTCCAGAACTTTTTCATCTTGCAAAACTTTATTTCCTCTCCCTTAGTCTCGGACAACCACATTCTACTTTGTGTCTCTAAGAATTTAACTACTTTAGGCACTTTATGTAAGCAGAATTATATAATATCAGTCCTTTTGTGACTGACTTATTCCATTTAGCATAATGTTCTCAAGAGTTATCCCTGTGGTGGTACGTGCCACAACTTCCTTTTTAAATTGAATATTATTTCATTGTATCTATATACAGTATTTTGTTTACCCATCCATTAGTCAATGGACACAAGTTGCTTGCACTTTTTGGCTATTGTGGGTAATGCTGCAATAAACATGTGCATAAATAGCAAGCTTTAATGTAACAATCAATTTTTAATCTTTAATGCATACTTGATGGTCTAAATCAGGGGTTGTCAAACTCTGCTCCTCAGGCCAAATCTGACCTGTTATCTGCTTTTATAAATAAAGTTTTATTAGAGTAATATCATACCCATTTGTTTGTGTATTGTCTGAAGCTTTTTTTTGTTTGTTTGTTTGTTTATTTGTTTCTTACAGTGCAGGGTAGGACAGTTCTAACAGAGATCCCATGTTTTCAAAAAAATAAAATGCAAAAAAATTAGTATGCAAATTATACTCCATCAATCTATTTTAAGAACTTCCATAGTATATAATCACCTGCAAGATGATAAAACTTTGTGATCCCATTCATACTTTTTTCTCTCTCCATCTCCAAACATCACCAGTAGCCTTTACTCAATCTCAAGTGCATTGCTTTCTTAAAGAAAGCTTTCCTTAATCTTCAAGAATCTGGCCTAGCACAAAGTAGCTGTCCAATATTTATTTAATAAATGAATGAATTAATAAAGATTGGTTTTTGTTTTTACTTTTTTGTTCCTATGTGTTTGGATGATTGTGTAAGCCTCCTGAAAATGCAAAATGAGAAAATACTGGTGGATTTCATCATCTTTAGGGTTCCTAAAATTCAGAACAGTCACTTAAAATGAACCTTTTATTTATTAGGTAGTTGGACTGTTTCTGATATTTAGCTTACATTTTTAATTTCGTGTTTTAAAATTTTGTGTTCTTGATACAGGTATTAAGTATCATATGAGAGTGTAGGTTCTATTTGTAGTTTCCTTCACTTTCCCAAAAAGCAAACTGCTTTAGATTATTAGAAATAGAAATTAATAACATGTCAATATGCCTACATTCATATGAATAGAGATCTAATAAAAATCTATTCTATATATCACTTCCCATGAATAGCAACATTTATGTTTCTTAAAATACTACTATATTATTCAGAGAGTTAACTTTTATAATTTTTTATATTTAAACTAGTGAGGCTATTATATATTATATCTAGAGGAAGAACTCTTTAGTTTCCCAAGTTTTTAACCACATAATGGTGGGATTCTCTAATAAAGTAATCCTAGAAATAATCTTTCTTTAAAATGAGTTGTCTCCAAAAATAAAAGAAATATGTAAAAGGCAGTAATCTGGCAATTTAATGGAGAATGAAAAACCTTTTAAAATAAGACAATTCTTCCAGGTCAATTAAAAGGTATTAATTCAAATAAAACTTTAAAGCTCTACTTTTAAACAAAAGAAAAGTTTATCCAGAGACAGTTATGTTCAAACAGGCCATTTACACACACTTCCAATACCATTTTGTCTTTTCTCAACTCTAATACTTGTGTTCAAGAGGTCCTTTAAATATGCTAACATTTAGCAATGGTGCATAGTAAAAGTCAAGATGAAACAAAGACATGTGGTAGTATCTTTGGAAGGGCAATCATATATTACTATTTGAGTTTATTGAATTTTAAAATATCACAGGTTTCATTCTCTAATATATAATATGCCAAATACACATTGAAAATTTAATGTGTATTTGTGTTACTGTGTTAAATGATTCTAAAGAGATGACCGACAAAGAGAAAAGTCATGACACACACACACATAGAGAAAATAAGTAATTGATGTGGTTGTTATAGTTGCATAACATTTTCACTATCAAAGGAGCAAATTTCTAGATATTCTAGATTTATTTTAATGTAGGCAACTTAAACGCAAAATCACATATTAAAATAAGTTCATTAGCAATGATGATAAGTGAGTTCCCAATGCACAAAACTCATTAATGACAAAAAAAATGTGAGAGGGTTTTTCTCTTTTAAAAAAGAGGAGCGATAAAAGAAATTTTACACAAAAATTTCACACTTGCAAATATGTTCTATAACTAATACAATCACCAAACACTCCTAGAATAGGACATATACCAGCTCTAATTTGCCCTAAATTTTCAAACATAAACAAAATTTTTCTCTGACTTTGCAACAGTTTTGTTTTGTTTCGTATGCTCAATGTTCCATGCACTGAGTCTAATTGAAGTGACTATGATGGTCTCATTTGTAAGAATTTGAAGACACATAAAAAAGATAAGATTGGTTTCCCTTTTCTTTATATGTAAGTGAGTGTGGGGAACAGTTATATGATAATATGATGGTCTCTAAGATAACTGCACTGTTCCTACCTAATCAGTTTTTTAATTATCTTATATTTAGATTAATATTTTTGTCCCTCAGTTTTCCCTTTTGTGAATTGGTCCATGGACCTTATGTTGAGGAGACTGAATTCCAACTATAAAATGAGAAGGTGAACCAACATTTTTCTTTTTCAGGCAACTTTCCTAGTAATAATCCAGAATTCTGTCCTATTCCCTAACACGATCACTGCCAAATGTGGAACTTCCATGATGACACAGTCTGATGAGTACTGGGTGATAGTCCTGTCTAGCTACAAAGTTTTGTTAATATTCTTTCTTAGTGCCTGTCACAGCTGCTCAACTATAGTCCTGCAGAAAACTGAGGGACTGCTCTTTGCAGTACAGGGGTAGATACTATTTAGTAAATGAATGCCATTTACAGATACTATTAATTTGGTAAGCTCTGAAAAGCAAACAGAAAAGAATTTCAGTAAAGGCACATTGATGCTTAGAATTAAATGTCTTTTTGTTATAGTACCATGGGGATTTAAAAGGGCTCATACATTTTCCCAGGTGCCTAAATTTTCCCCTAGGATCAAAAAGAAAATGAAGAAGAGCTAGTAAAAGATTTTGAGTTGATTAGTGTGGAAGACAATTAAGTTTTCACCAAATCGCTTCCCACCGATTTTTGTCAATAAAATTCCAACTTTGTTCACTGTGGCAATTTGCTTGACCCCAGAGAATGAAACACAGTGAGTGAGTCCATTTCTGCTTTCTAGAAACTTATCTCCCTAGCTTTCCTTAGAAAATTTGCTGCCTTGAAACCCAGCTTCTAGCAAATGAGATGTAAAGGAAAGTCTTCTCAGTGTGGGGAACAAAGGAGGTGTGATCAAAGGAGTGCTAGGAAAGATTTTTGCCTTTGTCCTCCTTGATAAAATGACAATCTATTTTGTTTTGCCCTTCCTTTCTGTTAGGGACATAAGCATAAAGTAAGAGATGACTGGAGCTCCAGCAGTCATGTAGGAGCTATGAAGTTCCCATTAAGGGTAGGAGAGCTGCATTTCTAATTCGGTAATGAAGCCACTGAACAAGGCTTTATTGAACTCCCTTCATATATTCCGTATATAATATATTTTATATAGATATAATACATAATATAGATATAGACTTATATGTTACAATATTATATATTGTATCTATGTTATATCTATATCGATATAGATATAATATAGATACAATATATAATATAGATATGATATTATATATAATATAGATATAATAGATATATATTAATATGGATATAGATAGATGTTATATATTTAATATATAATATAAAATATAGATATGATACATTATATATATATTCCCTATATATAATATAATACACTCCTATATATATGTGTGTGTGTGTGTATAAAACTAGTAGTTGGGTCTTACTCATGGCTGAATACATCCTAACTGATATACTTAGGTATTTTCTAGGACTGAATAAAAGTATGAATTAGCAACATTAGCTATTCTTAGAGGAACTCAACTCAGGAATTCCAGGAGTAGAAACAGGAATAGGTAATTGTATTAACCTGGATTTACATATGCCATTTTAATCTTCTCCATTAGTTAGTGAGACCCTTAGTGGTCAAAAATATGTATTTTACTGCTTTTAATATCCTATCAGTAACACTAGAGTGAGGTGCTTGAGAAACACTCAAACTTTGAGTAACCATTAATCCAGGAGTGTCAAATAATTTAGCATGACTGGACCCAGTCTCTTAGCAATATCTTTCTTCTTAGGCAGTTACAATCTCAAAATATCTTTTACCTCAAAAAGAAATGCTAGTTAGGCAATGCCCTTTCTCTCAGCAGGTTTTGTTCTTGAACACCCAATTCAACTTTTAAAATATGTTGGATCCTAAGATTAAAGACATATAGGCTTTACCTTTAAGGAATTTTCAAGTCAATGGGAGAAGCAAAGATATGCATAGTTAGAAAGAAAATGATGGGTTAAAATGGCCAAACTGAAAAGTGGCAGGATTGCAGAAAAAGAAATCATTTATTCCTGACTAAGAAAAGGTTGCACTCAGCTTTAAAAGTAGGTTTTCAATATGAAAAACACATCTACTCCTGTTAAAGTCAGAGTGAAAAATAGGGATTCTAACTAAAGATAATATTTAGAGCAATAGCATAGATTTTGGACAAAAGACAAGATACAAAGGGCATATGGTAGCATAAACAGCTCTTTGAGGTCAAACCATGCCATAGAAAATACTAATAGTTCAGGCAAAGAAAGAATATGGTGCTTCACAGAGAAAAAAATGTGGAAATTGCCTAAGGTCTGTGGCCAAAATATTACATTTAGCTGATCTGATGCATGTTATAAAACATAGTTACACAAGCAAGAGCTATCATCAGCAACATGGAGTACAAGTTATGAGGCTTTACTAGTCTAAGAAGAGAGTAATTAAAGTCCAAGCATAAACCATGGCAATGGAAATAGGAAAAGCTAGAATTTAATTCCATTTTTTCCATTTTTACAGTATTCATAATCATCAATTATACATTTTCAGAAATTATATTAATAAGAAAATTATGTGCGTATTAAATGGAAACTAGGAGCTTAGAAACATAATGGAATGAAGTAGAAGAATTAGACTCAACTTATATTTTCCAAGAAGATGAATATCTCATTTCTTTAAAAGAGATGAATGTCAACATTTAATCATTTTTTATGTTCATCTTTTTTATTGTTGTTCAATGATCAAACTTGTTGTTTTTCAACATTTTGTTTAGTTCTCCATCTGGAGTTTTGCTCCATTCCTTCATTTGGGCCATGTTTCTCCCATCTAAGTACTAGCCAGGCCCAACAGGCCATGTTTCTTTGTCTCCTCATTTTGGCATCCTATCTGCATTTGTTTCCATGTATTAGGTGGAGCTGCTATAACTCCCTGGCTTTGTAGAGCGGCCTAGTATAGGGTCTAGTGGCACAACCTGCTCTATCACCTAAGCCAGGCACTCAAGATGAGCCCACTATGTGGGCTGCATATACTTCCCTCCTCTAGCTAAGCCTTGATTGCTGTTGACGGGTCAGCAGGGCTCTGGTGCCTACTGAGTCCACCCCTTGAGTATGTCACTTGTGGAGGTGGTTGGGTGATGTGGGATCTGTAACTGTCCACTGGGTGTGCATGCTCTGGGGCCTCAAGGGAAGTGCAGGCCAAGATCAGCCACCCCCTGTGTTTTGTCCAGGGCCACCAAAATAAGCTACAAAGCAATTTATAGTTGGCTGCTACTTGTGCTAGGCTTGGAGGTACCCAAGTGAGTTCAAGCTGTAAAACCAAGGCCTGCTACTATTAGTGCCAGGTTTAGAGCCACTTAGCAATAGGAACAGGGCATGCTGAGGCCAGATGCTGTTTGAGACAATTTAGAAAGATCTGAAGCATGAGCCAATACAAGCCATATGTATGGAAAAACCACTGGAAACAGCCTGTGTGGGCCCAAAAGTTGGGTGAGGCAGAGCCTTAGGGAATCTCCAGTATGGAGCAAACAGTGTGAGCCAGGTTGATGGAGTCTCAGATATGGTGCTCACCTTGTTGTTCTGTGGGGGGGGGGGGGGGCTTAGAAAAGGAACAGTGGCCTCTGCCAATGTTCTATCTGAGAGAAAGCTGCCCCCTGGCTCTCACCCTGATGCTAGACAATTCAGTTCTACCACATACATCTCTCATGCCTTTCAAGCTACTGCTTTTGTGTTGGAGCTCAGAGGGAGTGAGTCCAAGTAAGCACTTGAAGAGGAACTGCTTGAGACTCTATCAGTTTGTCTTCCACAGCCTAAAACTCCACTGGTTTTTACATCCAGAAGTTAACAGTTATCTACCTGGCACCAGGACCCTGGGCTAGCGGGCCTGGTGTGGGGTTGTAACCTCGTCCTCCTGCAATATCCTTCCTAATTTTTATCTGTCACATGTTATTGTTGGAACAGAGTATTTCACATCTCCACCCCTCCCACCAATCTTGTTGTGGTTTCTTCCTTAATTCTGTAGTTGTAGGACTTCCATTCAGCTTGATTTCTGATGTTTCTGAATGATGGTTGTTCTATAATTTAGTTGTATTTTTTATGAGATTTTGTGAGGAGCCGAGCCGGTTAACCTACACTTCCATCTTGAACCTCTCCTCTGATTATAAGTCTTAACAACAACAACAACAAAGAACATTTCTGACACTCACAAGCCAGCCAATACTGAGAGATAGGTCATGATATTTTCTGTACATGAGCGATCTCACAGAACAACCACTGCAGATGCCAAAATAAGGTGAGACAGAGCTAATGTTTTTCAGAATTTTACCTAAACACTGATGAAAACAAAATCACTGTGCCACCCCCTAAAATACCAAATCCTCCCTCTCTTGGCCCAAATGAAAAACTGCTACTGCTTTACCAATCACAGCTCTGTCCTTATTCTAGTCTCCTCTCCCTAGAAATAAGACTTGTTGAGATACTGAACCATAGACTTGCCCCAACTACCTGTCATCCAATCCACAGCACACCCCGAATTGCTTACCCTCCATCAAATCACCCAACAAAAGCCCTGATCCTATAATATGTTCCTTATAGCATCCTGCTACCAAGAAGGCCCATAATTCTCCACAGTGTGTGTTCTGTCTCAGTGCAATGCATAACAACGTCCTTGTTTATCTACAGGTATGTTCCTGGGGGTCTTTGGCAGATGTTGAATGCTCTGACTTGTTGTTTTAGTCTTCTCTGGTCCCATAGTTATTGAATTAGACTATTTGCATTTCCCTCAACATGCACTATATTTTCACAGCTTTGTATGTGCTGAGCTGTTATTTCACCTTGGAGTTTCCTTTCTCTAACTTTCAGCCATTGAAAACCTTGTTTATATTGTAAAGCTCAGCTTAAATTCTACATGTACTTTTCACTGATTTCTTCAGTCAATACATGTTGCTTTTCCTCGGTGTTTGTTTTATACTTCATTTTTGACATTTACTCTATCTTGCAAGACACATACTTTTATTCTTCACTAAATTTGGAAATTCCTTGAGAATTCCAATCATGCCTCCTCCATCTCTCTTTTCCTTAGTGACTTGCCATCTCCATCTCCCTGCCTGGTGTATAATGCAATTCTAATAAATAGTCACATAACTGGATTCATAATTGAAATTCTAAAAGCTGAGTTAAAGTTAAAAATTTTGAGAGGCTCATATACATTCATTTAAGAATCATAGCTGGAATCCTTATAAAAAGGGGAAATTTGCACACAGAGACAGACATGCAAGACTGTCAGACAGCAGCTAAAGACAAGGCAGAGATTGAGGTGTTAATTTACAAGATAAGAGATACCTTGGGTTGCTTGTAATCAACAATTACTTCCAGAAACTAATTTTTTCAGAAAAGGCAAGGAAAATACTCCCCTGCAGGAAGGGGACTTGTCCTGCCAATGCCTTGGCTTTTTAATCTCTGGCCCCCAAAACTTTGAGAGAATAAATTTTTATCGTTTAAGCAATCCAGTTTGCAATACTTTGTTAGGGCAGCCCTAGGGAATGAATACAGAAGAATGATGAAACAGTTGGTTATTTTTACAAATTGAATCAGGAATCTTGATTTTATTAAGCAGTTTAGGAACTCAAAAAAAAAATAAAAAAAGGAATGGTGGGCAGGAGAAATGGTCCGATGTTGGCCAAATGGAATAAACTTCCCGCTATAAGGGGAGTAGATTCTGAGGATCTAAAGTATAACATGACAACTATAATAAACCACACTATAATAAACCATACTTTATTTTATACTTCAAAATTGTAAAGAGAGTAGACATAGTCTTATCCCAGGTTTATTATGGTAATTCATAAAATTGTAAAATATTCAAAGCATGTATGTGATGGTTTGATAAACATATATCTTATGAGCATGTTCTCCCCCTCTACTTAATGAATACATCCATCAGCTCACATACTATTTTTGTTGTTATTCAGTTCTATTCTCTTGGCAAATTTCAATGGTATGATGCAGCATTATCAACTATAATCACCATGTTATACATTAGATCACAGAACTCAACTCATTTTTGTTATAATTGAAAGTTTTTATCATTTTACCTACTTCTCCCAATCTCTCCCACCCCTCAGCTTCTGGAAATCATTTTTCTACTCTGTTTCTATGAGTTTGACATTTTTTTCCACTCTATATATAAGTGATGCCATGTAGTATTTGTCTTTTTCTGTATGGTTACCTTGACTGGCACACTGCCTCCATCCATGTTATCATACATGACAAGATTTACTTCTTCTTTAAGGTTGAATAACATTCCATTGTGTGTGTATATTACAATTTTTTACTCATTCATTCATCAACAGATAGTTTGTTTCTTTGCCTTTGTTATTGTGAATAATGCTGCAATAAACATGGGAGTACTGATATCCCTTCAAGATAATGGCTTCATTTCCTTTGGATATATACCCAGAAATGAAATTTCTAGATCAAGAGAATAAATCCTAATGCTATCACCACACACACACACACACATTGATAATTATGTGATAGGAAGGAGATGTTAACTACCATTACTGTGGTAACCATTTTGCATTGCATGCATGCATTAAATCATGTTCTATACCTTTAACTTATATATGATATATGTCAATAATACCTTATGCTGGAAAAACTTTAGAAAACAAAATTCTATAAATGAAAAGAGGATCGAAGGAATGCCTAAGAAAATCACTCATGGGTGGCTAAAGTTTGGTTAGTCAGTTTAAACTCACATCAATGGCTAATTAACCCAGTCTTTGAGTAAGAGTACCAACCATCAACACAACGCTACAATGTTTAATTCTTTAAAAAAACAGCACCAAACCAGGATTTCTGTGACATTCATTAGGTTGTTCAGTAGCAGAACATCTCGGCATGTGGTCCTGAGCTTTCTGCAATAAAGTCACATAAAATGAAGCTTAAAAATCATATTTCCCATGTTAATCCCAGACCTACTGAATCAGACAGAATATCTGAGCTTCTTCTATTGAATAAAAATTTGTGAGGTTGGGGTCTATTGAATCAAAAATCACTGAAAGTATTTTTAATTACTCTCAGATAATATTTGTACATAATAATTTTGACAATGACTGTTATATATTTTCCTTGACTATTTTCATAATAATTCCCTTTTGGTGATAGAAAAGGTAAAATTGTTCAGCTAAATGTGTGCCAGTATAAGACTTTGCAGAACAGACAAAGCATGATCATTTCAAGGTCATGTGATAGGAGGGAACTCTGCTTATTCCTTCTCATGATTAACTGAAACAAACTGCAAGAAAAACCATGGAAACACTAGCAGTCATATGTAAGTAAATATTTTCCTTACATGGTCTCCTTTCATAGGCTCTCTAAATCAGGGGTGTTTCTTCAAAGATCCTACACATGGAATTGTTTATGCACCTGTACTTCTCTGTGATACTACCCTCGTGGGTGGGCTGGGACCATGCCTTGTCATGATGTCTTTGTATCTCCTTTGAGTCCTCCACAAAATCTATTGCATGTCACATTAAAAGCCATTAGACACCTTATGAGCCCTATAAATACCTGCTGCCTAATTAGAAGAATGGAAATCTCATAAAATAATACTCTGAATAAAAATGAAGATAGCATTACCTTTTTCTGAATTTGAAGCTCAACTACAACTGTAATGAAAATGAGTCACTGGGTCAATGGTCATATCGTGAATTTGTAACTCTTTGCCAACACTTTAAGGTAATATTTAAGAACAGTTGTCTGAATTTTATTAGCTAAAATTGAAGGCCTGGAGGGGAAACTATAACTGATTACATACTACAAGCAATTTCTCTTTCTCAAACAAGTGAAAGTATAACCATAAATAGATAAATATTATCTCAGAAAAGAAGATAAATTAATGTTAGTGAGTAAAGGTGAAATTGTGATGTAATGGCTATGACTAATTTATTAGCAGCATTATCATAAATCTGACAAAAAACCTGAAAAATATTTCCGATTTTTCCTTTTGTTTTAGAGATTTTATTTATTTATTTTTAGAGAGAGGGGAAAGGAAGGAGAAAGAGAGGGAGAGAAACATCAATGTGTGGTTACCTCTCATACAACCCCCACTGGGGACCTGGCCTACAACCCTGGCATGTGCCCTGACCAGGAATCAGACAAGTGACCCTTTGGTTCATAAGTCAGCACTCAGTCCACTGAGCCACACCAGCCAGGACTCTCTGATTTTTCCAAACTGCCAAACTGTAATATAGCATTTTAACTGTTGGATGTATAATAAAATCTTTTTTTCTTATAACAACTACTAGATACAATATTTTTTTAATCATAAAAGAAAATATTTAGGAATGCCCCATAGCTAAAGATTTCTAGTATTTTATATTTAAGAATACCCAATGGCAAAAGAGAGAACATAGCTGCTAAACTAAGTTTCACCCATTGCTCTTTTATCCCTCTTCCCATTCATTATTTAATCATTCATTCATTTACCCCATCAGCAAACTTTTTTTGATCTAAGCATTGTTTGAGCTGAACAAAAAAGAAGGACATACCTAGCATGAAGTTATAACAGAACCCACCAACTGACAGGTAAAATAACTGCTGATGGACAATAGGATGGAGACATTCATGAATCCTTCTTTGTAAAGGGATTAACTTTCCAAATACTTAGCTCATAATTAACACTGATAAAGAGTTGGTAAATTAATAAATATCTAAAATTAATCTGATTTTGTGACTCGATCTGAAGGATAGGAACTGGATTAGCTTAGTATTTCTGATTCTCCTCATTTGGAGTCATAAATAAAAATTCTTCCCTTTAAAGTTCTCTGGTGCCTTGCAAATGTTCTGTTTCAAAGAGGTGAAGAAAAAGGGCTGTTCAAATTAATCATTGTGGAAGCCTGTGCAATAAGCTCCTGTTCCTGCTCTTCATTCTTTACATCACTACACAAAGTCCACATAACTGGTTTTATGACCATTTTTTTCATTCTAAATGAAGCTTAACACTGGCATAATTCCAACTATTTAAAATTGAAGCTTATGTGTTTCTTTTTAAAGACTTGCTGCCTAAAGTAGAAAAGTAGCTTCCAATTAGGTACAAAAAAAGAGGAAGAAACCTTTACTTGATAAGGTACTGAGTTGTGATGACTGGTGAGAAATAGGGGCTGGCCAGAATGTTATTCTGGTGCACAAAATACTTCTGATCCTGACAAAGAGTGACTTCAAAGGACCAAAAGGAGGAAGCATTCCTCTTCATTTGTTTTTTTTTTTTGTCACTATTTATACATTTAACAAATACTCATTTTTATGGATCAGGACACTTGGATGTTTTTTCTAGTTTTGTTGTTATTTTTCTCATAGCAATCTTTTAATCACTCTTGAATTGAATATAGCATATTCGATTTTAAATGAATATAGCATAATATCTTTTCTAATTGTCTCCATTCTCTGTCAGTTATGGGGGACCACATTTGGGTATCATGTTTTGAAAATCAGAAAACTGAGGCAAACAGAAACTACATATTTGTCAACTCTTACAATGGCAATACATGGGAGATCAAAACCTTGAACTCAAATACTTTCTTTTCTATTTCTATCTTCTGCACAACCAGAAAACATTTCTTCAATATAGTTTTCAATTCAGAAAACTATAAAACATTATTAACACAGATTTTAAAAGACACAAAAAATTAAAAGATATTTTATATTCATGGATTGTCAGAATCAACACAGTAAAATGGCCATATTACTCAAAGCAACATAAAGATTTAACGCGATCCCTTTCAAAATCCCAATGACATTTAAAAAAAATAGGATAAAAATTCATCAGATTTGTATGAAATCACAAAGACCCTGAATAGCCAAGGTAATCTAAAAAGAAAGAACTAAACTGAAGTATCACACTCCCTGACTTCCACTTATGCTACAAAGTGATGACAATCAAAACATCATGGTATTGGCAGAAGAACAGACACACAAACCAATGGAATAGAATGGAGAACCCAGAAATAAACACACATGTACATGGATAAATAATTTTTGACAAAACAGACAGAAACATACAATAAAGAAAAGAAAGCCTTTTCAATAACTGATGCTGGGAAAATTGAAAAGCAACATGCAAAAGATAAAGCTAGACTACTATCTGTCCCCATATACAAAAATTAACTCAAAATGGATCAAAGACCTGAATAAGTTACATAGAAACAAACAGAGGTGCTAAACTTAGTCATTGGTTTTCAAGAGGATTTTATGAATTTGACACCAAAGGAAAGAGAAGGAAAAAATAAATGAATGAAACTATATCAAACTAAAAAGCTTCTGCTCAAGAATGGTAAACATCAACTGCCCTGACTGGTGTGGCTTTGTTGGTTGGGCATGATTCCACAGGGCAAAGTGTCACTGATTTGATTTCTAGTCAGGGTACACATCTGGTTTGTGGGGTTGGTGCCAGGTGGGGGCACATGCAAAGAGGCGACCTATCAATGCTTCTCTTTTATATTATGTTACCTTCCCTCTCTTTATCCTTCCCTTCCTCTCTCTCTCTAAAAATAAATTAATAAAGTATTTAAAAAAATAACTGCCAACAAAACAAAAAGGCTACCAATCAAATGGAAGAAGATATTTGCAAACAACACCACTGATAAGGGGTTAATATCCAAAACATATAAAGAACTCATGCAACTCAACAACAAACAAACAATCTAATTAAAAATATGCAGAGGACCTGAAAAGACACTTCTCCCAAGAAGACATACCAATGGCCATCAGATGCATGAAAAGGTGCTCAGAAATATAATGAGAGACCACCTAACACCTGTTAGAATAACTATAATATAATCAACAAGACAAGTAATAACAAGTGTTAGGGAAGTTGTGGCAAAAAAGGAAACCTCATTCATTGCTGATAAGAATGTAAACTGGTACACACACTATGAGCAACAGAATAGAGGCTCCTCAAAAAAATAAGAATAGTGTTACCATATGACTTAGCAATATCTCTTCTGGGTATCTACTTAAAAAGTATGAAAATATTTACTTGCAAAGATATATGTACCACTATGTTAATTCCAGCATATTCACAGGGACCAAAGCATAGAAATAACTGAAGTGTCCTTTGATAGATGATTGGATAAAGAAAATGTAGTAACATGTATATGATCATAGCAATCTCACTGATAAAGTCTTTCATTCAAAGTTCTTTGTTTTGTTTCTTTGAGGTGTGGGTAAGTCAAACCCGATAATAATGGCATAGGGATTCCTTTGCTGGAGGAGACAATCTGACTGTAACTAGAGGGGCATGGAGAGGGGTAGTGGGGGGAAGGGAAGAAGGGTTTTCAGGAACAACTATAAAGGATACATGGACAAAACCAAGAGGGGGTGGAAACAGGGGAGGGAAGGGGGGAGTGGTGGGGGGTAAATGCATACAACTATACTCGAACAACAATAAAAATTTAATGAAAAATAATAAAAATTATATTGAGAAAAACAGATTTGACAACAAAATTTATAAAGTGGTGATCTGAGATTTATTTTTAAAAATGTTATTGCTGTGGTAGGAGGATTGTACAAATAACCCTCTGTCATGGTAGTTTCTCTGTCTTTAATATAAAAACTGTCTTTAACTTTCTCATAGAGACTATCTCTAGTTGATGGAACATATCAGAAAATGCCCTTAATTTTACTTTTCTTATTTCTGTTTTTAAACTTCTTAAGAAAGCAATTAACCAGCAGGCTTGGTACATAATGTGAACTAAGCAATGCACATGCATGTTTAAAAGAACTTAGCCCCTTTCTCCAGAGGTTATAGTCATGGAAACCTTTTAATATCTTTTTAAAAATTATAGTTATTCTTTCAAAGGAAAACTGTAACATTGTTTACAAAAAAATGCAGGTTGGCTTGGAGATATTCTCCTTTGCCACAGTAATTATTTTACTTTTCCTTGCATATTTGATAAGGAAGTCCCAATTTGGTGGTGATGATTGGTTAATTTGCTAATTACTGCCATACTTGCTTGCTTCCTTATCTATTACCTTAAATATTTAAATTTGTTGGGGGGGGAAGATGGCAGCTTGGTAAGAGGGAGCAGATTCAACTTCCTCCTACACACGGGAGAGAAACCAGGCGGATCTAAGGAGGAGCAGAGCAGACAGCCAACAGTACCACAACATATATGAAGATAGGAGATCAAAAATTGTAGTGGACATTGAATAAGCAGACAGTAAGGAGAATACTTTGGGAAAATA